>OX418222.1:7263560-7318901 GCA_948455865.1 Conomelus anceps
TGTTAAAAATGTTAAAAATTTACAAAATGTGAACGAAAAATGTAAATTCTAATAATACTTGAAAAATATAGAAATGCACACATTTTTCAATAAAGAGGCCCATAATGCACTTTGAATTTGACAACAGTAAAACTGCCGAGCCGAATTAACAAGGTTTGATGAAGTGAAAGAGGAGATGAAAGGTGGATAAATGGGGTGAGGGAGAGAAACAGAAGGAGGGGGTGAGAGAAGAGAGGAAAAAAGAGTGAGAGAGAATGAGAGAGAGAGAGAGAGAGAGAGCAAGAGTGAGGGAGGGAAAGGGAGAGGGTGTGTGTGTGTGTGAGAGTAAGAGATAGATATATAGTGAGTTAGATATACAGTATATAGAGAGAGAGCGTGTGAGATTGATATTATATGAATATAGTGAGAGAGTGATTGTGTGAGTGAAACTGAGAATGTGAGAGAGTGAGAGAGTGATTAGGAGGAAAAAGAGAAGAAAAACAGGAAGAATGAAGAGGAAATGAAAAAGTACTCATTACCAAATCAACCACCCCATCCATCAATTTTCTGCGTCTCATAAAAAGTTCGAATTTTTTCCATGTTACGTTCGTCACGTACGTCACAAGTGGACGTTACACGATGGTAATGAGATCTGATCTGTTCGTTGGTTTTTTTCCGACGTTTTGTACGGCCTGGAGCGAACCTTTTAGGCGTAAAAAACGTTAATAGGTATTTACGTAAATTATCGTACGTGGACATGTGTGTATGTGACAACGTATAGCAGGTTTGTGAGTGTGTTCTGTATAATGTTTGAGCATGTGCTGTGCCAGATAGAAACGCAGGCTTGGTGACGTGACGCAGTTCAGTTTTGTAGAACAAAGTGATGAATTGGAGTGTATGAATAGGAACGCAGGCCTTGAAGCGTGACACAGGTTTCATTTCCATGGATTGAAGTAATGAAAAAATTATACATATAAGAACTACTGTTGAAGGTAACTTTTGATATTTCGTCAATCTCAAATATTTTATGAAGAGGTATTTTTTTCCAAATCTTCATTTGCAAAAAGACAACTATTTCTGACAATATTTCACTTAATTCTCTTGTTTTAACATTTATTTCATCCTTTTCTGCTTTGCTTTTCTTGATCTTTCACATCAAACACCAATTACATCGTTCATTTTCTACTTCTCCATCAACGTCTCCATCTCCTTCTCCTTCTCCTTCACCTTCTCCTTCTCCTTCTCCTTCTCCTTCTCCTTCTTTTTCTCCTTCTCCTTCACCTTCTACTTCTCATTCTTCTCAACCACCTATGTCTTCTTATTCCACTCTTCCTAGTTCTTCTACAACTACTCCCCTGCTCATCCTTCTCCCCCTCCTCTTCCTCATTCTCCTCTTACTCGTCTTTCTTCTCCTTCATCACAAACAAAATTTTTTTTTTGTTTTCCTTATCCTCCTTCATTTTCTCCTCTATTATCTTCTGGGCTTCTTTCTCCTTTGTCTCCTTCTTTCTACTTTGTCTCCTTCTTCTCCTTCTATTCCTACTTCTCCTCATTCCTCACCAACTCAATCTCAACTCTTCTGCATCACCTTCTCCTTCTTCATCTTTTGTCACTCCTTATTCTCCTCCTTCTTCTCATCCTTCGTCCTCTCAGTTCTCTACCTCTTATTATTTCTTCCCTCTCACCAACTTCTTCTAATCCTCTTCTTCCTCCTTTCCTTCCATGACTTCTTGCTCTCCCTCCTGCACAAACTTATTTTTCTCTCCTCCTTTTTCAAGCCCTACCCTTAACATTCTTCTACTTCATCGTTTTCTTCGTCTTCGTCTTCACAATCTTTTTCTTCATCTTCATTCTTCTACTTTTTCATTTCTTCTCCTTCTTTGTCTTCATTCCCACCTTTCTCTCCTGCTCCTTGCTCTCCTTCTCCATTATCGCCTCCTCTGTCCACTCCTCCCCATACTTTTTCTCAACCTCCTTTTCCCTCTCCTTCTCCTTTTATTCTTCTTTTTAAACCTTCTTCACCCCCTCTTTTTCCTCTTTTTGTTATTATTTCGTATCTCTTTGTCATCTTTCTTCTTCCTTCTCTTCTTTTCCCTTTCCTTAATGTTCCTTCTCTCCTCCTTCCGCTCCTTCCCCTCCTTATCCTCCTTCTCCTCCTTCCCCTCCTTCTCCTCCTTCTCCTCTTTCTCCTCTTTCTCCTCCATCTCCTCCTTTTCCTACTTTTCCTCCTTTTCCTCCTTTTCCTCCTTCTCCTCCTTCTCCTCCTTCTCCTCCTTCTCCTCCTCCTCCTTCTCCTCCTTCTCCTCCTTCTACTCCTTCTACTCCTTCTCCTCCTTCTCCTCCTTCTCCTCCTTCTCATCCTTCTCCTCCTTCTCCTCCTTCTCCACCTTCTCCTCCTTCTCCTCCTTCTCCTCTTTCTCCTCCTTCTCCTCCTTCTCCTCCTTCTCCTCCTTCTCCTCCTTCTCCTCCTTCTCCTCCTTCTCCTCCTTCTCCTCCTTCTCCTCCTTCTCCTTCTCCTCCTCCTTCTCCTCCTTCTCCTCCTTCTCCTCCTTCTCCTCCTTCTCCTCCTTCTCCTCCTTCTCCTCCTTCTCCTCCTTTTCCTCCTTCTCCTCCTTCTCCTCCTTCTCCTCCTTCTCCTCCTTCTCCTCCTTCTCCTCCTTCTCCTCCTTCTCCTCCTTCTCCTCCTTCTCCTCTTTCTCCTCTTTCTCCTCCTTCTCCTCCTTCTCCTCCTTCTCCTCCTTCTCTTCCTTCTCCTCCTTCCCCTCCTTCTCCTCCTTCTCCTCTTTCTCCTCTTTCTCCTCCATCTCCTCCTTTTCCTACTTTTCCTCCTTTTCCTCCTTCTCCTCCTTCTCCTCCTTCTCCTCCTTCTCCTCCTTCTCCTCCTTCTCCTCCTCCTTCTCCTTCTCCTCCTCCTCCTCCTTCTCCTCCTTCTCCTCCTTGTCCTCCTTGTCCTCCTTCTCCTCCTTCTCCTCCTTCTCCTCCTTCTCCTCCTTCTCCTCCTTCTCCTCCTTCTCCTCCTTCTCCTCCTTCTCCTCCTTCTCCTCCTTCTCCTCCTTCTCCTCCTTCTCCTCCTTCTCCTCCTTCTCCTTCTTCTCCTCCTTATCTTTCTTCGCCTCCTTTTTCTCCACCACTTTCTTCTGCACTTTTTCCTCCTTCTCCGCTTTCTCATCTTTCTCCTCCTTCTCCTCCTCCTTCTACTCCTCGTCTTCCTTCTCCTCCTTCTTCGCCACCCAACTCTCCCTCACCTTATTCTTGTCTTCTACCATCGTTGGGGGTAACTCCGTCTAATTACGCATTCTCCTTAAGACGTAAATCCTTTCCTTGTTAAACGCGAATAGACGAGAAGTGGCGATGAGTAGAGTAAGAGAGGGGTGAAGGAGTTGTGAAGAAGAAGGAGGAGGAGGAGAAGAGAGAGTAGATAGGAGAAGGAGTACAGAGAAGTAACTGCTTGCTATTTCTGTCTGTAGACTCCGATCGCTGACTTTGCTTGTGCCTGTTCATAATTACTTATGCAAATTAACTGCGAGCATTTAAACAGGGTGGTTGATGGGAGAGAGAAAATAAAGAGAGAGTTGGTGAGAAAGAGGGTGTGTAAGAAAGAAACAGAGAGCTATATTGAGAGAGAGTGAGAGAGATTGAGTGAGTGATTACAAGGAAGTGAGATATTGAAGAGTGATGGAAGAGTTGGTGTGAGCAAAATTTGGTCCGAAGGTGAGTTACAGGTGAGAGAAAAGATGAGGAAAAGAGGAAAAACAGAAAAAAAGAAGATGAAAAGAAGAAGAAAAAGAAGAGGAAAAGAAGAAGAAATAGAAGAGGAAAAGAAGAAGAAAAAGAAACGGAAAAGAAGAAGAAAAAGAAGAATAGGAATGAAGGAGAAGGAGAAGTCAAATAAGAGAAAATGTGGAGGAGAAAGAGAAGAAATAGATAGAAAAGGAGAGAATGAGAAAGAAGAAGAAAAAGAGGAAAATGAAGAAGAGTTAGAAGGAGGAAAGGTGGAAGATGGAAAAAAGGAGTTGATGACGGAGGAGAAAGGGAAGACAAGAAGGAGAAGGATAATGGGATGAGAAGGAATAGAAGTAGAAGGAAAAAGAAAAAGAGAAGCAGGAGAATATATAAATTCTTATAAGAATTAGCTGTAGAATGACACATAAAGGGATCATGCAAAGCAGGAAGCTGACCATTTCCATCTCTCAACAATAATATTACTAATAGATTCAAACTCAAAAATTCTCTATTGTTCCAAAACAAACTATGATCTTCCATGCATGATGTTTTGACAGTCTTTTATTTGAAAACACATCAACATACATGCTGAAGTAATAATGCAGGCCAGAGATGAACCACCCTTATCCTTTCCACCCCTAGCGAATACGCTCCCTGAAAAAAAAGGGGTGTTGGAAAAAGTTGATTAGTATTTTTCCCTACTCCACTCCAACCGATCCCAAATGCGATGTACATAAATGATAATTTATTTAAATTAAAAATTTCCCCGCATTATTTTTTTCTCTCACTCAGGGAGGTTGAAACTGCTATTTGGTCAATTGGAACTCGCCATTTTCCCTCCCAGTCATAAATGCATCTGATAACGACCAGTTGTTACAGCAACTTTCTGCGGATAGTGGAGTTTCAATTTCTGGTCCTCCCAGCCGGACAGGGGATCATATAATACAACATGAAGTATCGATGTCATACTGCCTCATTTTTCCCTTAATTTTTTTCCCAACAGCCTCCCTCACCCCTAGTGGACGTACTTTTTTTATTTATTCCAAAGCATACCATGTTTCCGACCCTGGGGATCAAAAAATGAGTGATGGCAATAATGAACGAGGCTTGTCCGAAAGCAGGAGATGGCCACACAGCACATACACACAATTACAATGACTGTTTAGTAGCCTCTCTTTCTTGTCCCTGAGGGGGTGTGATGGTGTGGGGTGGGAGGAGGTTGATATCCACAACATCCCTTCATATTTCAGGAGGGTGGAGGGGAAAAAACCGGGGGAGATTAGCAGATGGCTGGTATTGACGTCAAAAAAATACGATACCAAATAAGCTTCTCAACGGTGAATTAGTGCCGAATTTTTTTTGACAAATTAGAATTTTGATGGGTGAAATGTGCACATTTGTGTGTGTGTGTGTGTGTATTTTTTTCTGTTGCAGAACCGATGACAAGGTTAAAAAAATACCCAGGTACAGCTCGAATTTATAGCTATGATGGAAGGTAAGGGTAGGGGGCTGAACTTCAATCATCCACGTGAAAATGATGTGTAGCCATTGAAATTCTATCTGATTCAGCAAAGGAGCAAAAGAGATAGATTGATTGGCTGGGTTATCGTTCTAAAGGACAGAGTTAGAGCCGATGTTCTGAGAGTTTTTTAATATTTGGTCAAAAATAGTCACAACACAGATATGAAGAATCCCCTTTACTATAATATTATAAGGATCAAAATCTAAAATAATATCTACTTTCTTCAAACTATTGGACTGGTTCAATGCTTCATATGAAAGTGAACATCTAAATTAATATTCTTGTTCTGGAAAGAATCAGTAATAATTATTGTATTTCAAAGTAGAATTCCTGGTTAAACTTGGACATAATCTACAATAAGGATTTTTTTTAATTTGTAAAGAAAGCAGCAGTGGATTATGCCTGTTGTGCCTTCACTTAGTTGTGTTTCTTGTAATAAAATAAATTTATATACAGATAAATAGCTATTAGACAGAAATAGACATATATGGAGGAGCTCCATCACTATAAGTTTATTAGCTTCAGTATAAGATTCACTCTTGTGACATAAAATTTAACGTAATTCTCATTTTAATTGCGTAGTCAAGTTATCATAAAAAAAGAAAGCTTTTTTCTCATTATAAATTATGAATGTATTACTATAAATAAGTGTACATTCCAAAACTTTCAAGCATTCCTAAGCATTTTAAAAGGTTTTTTTTAAAAGGAATGTAGCTAAACAGGGTTAAGATTCAGATAAATGTTAGACAGAGAAACAGAGAAACAAGAGGAACAGGTAGATGAAAGAGGATTTATTTTTCATTTATTCATTTAATACAAGAAACACTGATCTATCAACTGATTTATACAACAGGCACAGCCCACTACTGCTTTCTTTACAAATAACTCTAGTTTTTAACAAAAAAATTCAAATTTTAGGTTATAGTTCAAGTGGAAATTTCATGACACTTGTCACACTTGTACAAACATATATAAAAAATGTAATTCTATATTTAAATAAAAACAAAAAGTTATTTACAGTTCACACTACCCCCTACAATATACGCACTAATAATGCATATCGATCCAATATACATCTTGTTAATTCACCATAAATAGACACCAATTCCTATACTATTGCAACTATGTAATAAATAAAATACCAATAGACTTCTTGAACAAAAAAATTACTAGGAAATTAAAAAGTGAAATAGATGAGTGGATAAAGACAAATAATTTTTACAAATTAACAAATTAAAATTTCAATGGAACCGATTATATTTTCGAAATTGTTCAATAGTAGTTTAGCCTTGTTTCGGAAAATTAAGCATAAATACAAATTATCACTGTACTAGCCCAACATACTGTGTTGTTTTCATGTGGCAATCATCAATCAATAGCCAATTTATTGTCTTCTGCATGTTTAGCGTTGGTTTTTAGATTTTTTCATTACTATTTGTTTTTCTGTAGTCCTTCACTATAATCTTTCATTTTTTCCACTGGAGTACCTACTTAGATTTACTATTTTCAATCATGTTTGTTTTTACCGCTTTTTCTATTGTATTTATTTTAAAATTGTTTCTTTTCTTTTCTGCAACTCACTGCCAACACTCAAGCTAAGCTTTTGTTGGCAGTGCCAGAAATTTTCTTTTTTATACAATTTAGTGTATGTAGGAGTTTTGTATATATGTACTCTACATTGTTACTCTACTGTGCTTTTTTTCAAGTTTGTTGTAAGAATTTTTTGGCAATAAATTTCAATTCAATTAAGAAAATAAAAAAAAATAAAAAAATGAAGAGAAAGTAAAGAGAGAGAGTGAATGAGAGAATGAGTGTGAAAGAGTGCAAATTCCAAATCATTCAAGAATATACAAAGTTTTCGGGAAAGATCCTTAACGAGGTTATAAGTTTAATGCAAGGTAGAATGTGATGAAAAAGAGGAAAAAATACATGAGAAAGAGAGAGGAGCGAGTGAACAAAGGGAGATAGAGAGAGTGGAAAAGAGTAAGAGAAATAGAAAGAGTGAGAGTGCAAGAGAGGGAGCGAGAGAGATATTTTCATGCGAAAATAGAACTGGATGAAAATTCTGTCACTGATGCTTACTCGAAGCCTTTATCTCATTATCATTCTACGGAGTCACAGCCTCAACTCTCTCTTTACTCATTCACTCTCTCTTTTCATCTCATTAGCTCTCTCACACTCTCTTTTACTCTTCCTCAATCCGCACCTCATCGCACAAGTGCAAACAGCACAACTGCAATGATAATAATTTTGAAAGAAAAGAAGGAGAAGAATAAGAAGGAAAAGAGAAAAAGAAGAGGAAAAACAGGAGCGAAAAAGAAGAAGATAAAGGAGTAGTAGTAGAAGAAGAAGAGGAGGAGGAAGAAGACGACGAAGAAAAAAAAGGAAAAAAGGGATAAGAGAAGAAGAATGGGAAACGAGAAGAAGAAGAGAAAAAGAAAAGGAGAAGTAGTAGGAGTAGTAGAAGAAGAAGAAAAAAGATGAGGAAGATTGAAGAAAAAGAAGAAGAAGAAGAAGAGGAAAACGAATAAGACGTTGTAGGAGAAGAAGAAGAAAAGATAAGATTAAGAAAAATAAAAAGGAGAAGTAAAAGAAGAGGAAACCACGGAAAAAGAAGATGATATGTTACTAGAAGAAGAAGTAGAGAAGAAGAACAGGGCGATGAAAAAGTAGAGAAGGAGTAAGAAGACGAAAAAACAGTGGAAGAGGAGGAAGAGGGGAAGAAGAAGAAAAATGAAAAAGAAAACGAAGAGGAAAGTAGATGAGAAGGGAGAAGAGTAGCGGGAGAGGAGATTATGAGAAAGCGGAGTAGATAAAAAAGAAGAAAGGGAATAAGAAGAAGAAAAAAAGAGAAGAGAGATAAAACTGAAAGGAAGAAAGATAATAAAGGGAGAAGAGTAGAGAGAAACAAGATAATGAGTAAGAAGAGTAGAGAAAAGGAAGGAGAATGGAGAGAAGAAAAAGAAGATGGAGAAGTAGGAGAAGAAGTGGAAGAAGTGGAAGAAGAAAATGAAGAGGAGGATGAAGAAGGAGAAATAGTAGAAGAAGAACAAGAAGAAGAAGAAGAAGAAGAAAAAGAAGTAGAAAAAGAAGAAGTTGAAGAAGAACTTATAAAGGAGAAAAAGAAGATGGAGAAGAAGGAGAAGAAGAAGAAGAGGGAGAAGAAGGAGAACAAGTGGAAGAAGTGTGAGAAGAAAGTGAAGAGGAGGATGAAGAAGAAGAAGAAATAGTAGAAGAAGAACAAGAAGAAGAAGAAGAAAAAGAAGAAGTTGAAGAACATATAAAGAAGAAAAAGAAGAAGGAAAGAAGCAGTGAAAAAATAAGAGAAAGATGAAAAAGAAGAAGAAGAAGAGAAGAAGCAGTAGTAGAAGAAGAAGAAGAAGAAGAAGAAGCAGTAGAAGAAGAAGAAGAAGAAGAAGAAGAAGAAAAAGCAGTAGAAGAAGCAGTAGAAGAAGAAGGAGAAGATGAAGCTGAAGAAGAAGAAGAAGAAGCAGTAGAAGAAAAAGAAAAATAAGAAGAAGAAGGAGAAGAAGATGTTGTAGAGGCAATGATAATTTTGTTTACCCCTCTCCTTATAGTAGAGACACCCTCTACTTGGGATGTCTGCTTACGAAATTAATGCTACTGAGGAATAATTTGAATAATGATGAATATTCAAAAAAGGCCTACTCGGTACTCTCTGCTCTGCACGGCATTGTCTCCATGCATTGATGATGTCTCTCTCTTCGTTATTTATTTTATGGTCTTCCCTCTTTATTTCGCTTTCATCAAATTCGCTTGTTCGTCTCGCTCACAATGTGTATACTTGTTTATCACTCATTCTCTTCACTTTCATTCTACTTCTTCAATAGCCATAATTTTCTACCACTATTGGAAGAGTTGGTGGAGGAGAAGGAGAAGGAGAAGGAGAAGAAGGAGAAGGTGAAGGAGGAGAGAAGGAGAAGGAGAAGGAGAAGGTGAAGAAGAAGGAGAAGGAGAAGAAGGAGATAAGGAGAAGGTGAAGGAGAAGGTGAAAAAGAAGGAGAAGAATGAGGAGAAGGAGAAGGAGAAGGTGAAAGTTAAGGTTAAGGTTAAGGTTAAGGTTAAGGTGAAGGTGAAGGTGAAGGTGAAGGTGAAGGTGAAGGTGAAGGTGAAGGTGAAGGTGAAGGTGAAGGTGAAGGTGAAGGTGAAGGTGAAGGTGAAGGTGAAGGTGAAGGTGAAGATGAAGGTGAAGGTGAAGGTGAAGGTGAAGGTGAAGGTGAAGCTAAAGGAGAAGGAGAAAGTAAAGGAATTTTTGGTTGTTGCTCCTCCCACCAGTGGGCGAATTTTGTTTCGATCTTCAGTCAATCACAGATCTCTAATGAAGGTCAGCCTATCAGAGGTAATTCATCCCGCAGCCAATAGTATAATAATAATAATTTCTCTGGATGATGGAAAACATATCCAGAGGAGTTTATTAATATAAGCTCAAAACATTACAATAATATATTATTTAATAGAAAAACTGATTGCTAATTTGATTCCTAAATGTAAAAAATATGATTCCCCACTATAAAACTATGTGTCGGGGTGATCAATATAAACCTTAGATCAAGCTTATACTATTCCTAACTAGCATTATAACTAATACAATAATAAAACTATTTACTACCTAAAACTACCTAAGTATGCATAATCGTATTTGTATTCACATCCTATTTACTATGAGCTCCTCACTACTGTGGACTCCAATATTATATAACCAATCCCTAATTTTTTTTTAAATCTATTAACATTGCCTTCTTCTTTTATTTCCAGTGGAATTCTATTGTAAATTGTTGGCCCTAAATATCCTATTGATCTTTGTCCAAAAGCTGTGTTCATTCTGGGTACATCCTGATAATTGAGGCTTCTTATTCTAGTATTGTGGCTATGAGTTATAATATTATTTTCATTTTCATTTTTCCTTATATAAGTAATTAACAACAAAATATACAAT
Source organism: Conomelus anceps (assembly GCA_948455865.1). Classification (NCBI taxonomy): domain Eukaryota; kingdom Metazoa; phylum Arthropoda; class Insecta; order Hemiptera; family Delphacidae; genus Conomelus; species Conomelus anceps. Next base: position 7,273,742 of record OX418222.1, read on the forward strand.
TGCCCAACACTAAGTTACACTATTTTCCATGAATAGTTCGCTGGTTGGGAAGCGGGCTTCCCTATTCCCCATTATCTTTAAAATACGTTTTTGGATTTTGAAAACTGGATCCACAAAACTATAATTTGCGGCCCCCCAAACTAACAGACCATATCTTATAAGAGATTCAACTAATGTAAAATACACTGTTTTTATCATTTCTTTATTAAGAATATGCCTCAGCTGATAAAATTTATATATCAGCTTCCTTATTTTTGTAGTTGTATATGATATGTGCTTATCCCATTTTAATAAGTCGTCTACTATTATCCCAAGATATTTAATACTATCTGTGCGTTCTCTCAGTGAGCAATTACAATTGTTATTAATTCTAACACAATAATGAAGTTTTATTGATGTCTTACGTGGTTTGGTACTATCAGTTAAAGAAAATGTTAAAAATTTGGTTTTTTCTGCATTCAATGAGAGTAAATTATTTCCCAGCCATCTAGTGATTTTTGAAAGTTCTGTTTTGACTATTTGAAATACTTCTTCCCAGTTATTTCCTTGAAAGATGAGTGCTGTGTCATCTGCAAAGGCTATCACCCTACCTTAGATTTGAATGGAACACAGCTCATTTGCATAATTTGAATACAAAATTGGACCCAGAACAGTCCCTTGTGGTATTCCAAACTTCATGGACCCTTCTGCACTCATATGGCTCCCAACTTTTGTCCTTTGTTGTCGGTTATTGAGGTAGGATTTGAACCATTCAAGTGATACTCCCCTTATGCCTATTGCCTCAAGTTTTTTTATTAATAAATCATGGGATACTGAGTCAAACGCCTTTGCTAAGTCTAAAAATACTGCTAGGCATTTATTTATCTCCTCTAGATTCTGAGTAACAAATTTAGATAACTCCAGAACTGCTAATTCTGTGCTTATTCCTTTACGAAAACCAAACTGGTTTGGAGATAAAATATGATTCCTTTCCAGATAGCTCACTAATCGTAATTTAACTAGCTTTTCTAAAATTTTTGATTTTGCTGATTAATGAAATAGGTCTATAATTACTTATAATTAATTTATCTCCCATCTTATGTATAGGTCTAACACAAATATTTTTCATTGCTTTAGGAAAAGTTCCATTTGACAAACTGAGATTGAAAATATGAGTCAAAGGTCTAGAAATTAAGTCTTTTATGCCTTTTAAAATCCCATTATCAAATCCATCAAGCCCTGGTGCACTACTGTTGCGGAGAGAATTAATGGTGTCTATTATTTCCTGCTCAACTATGGGGGAAAGAAACATAGTATTTTGAATATGTAACTCTGGTTCATAATCTGCTATAACTTGGTTAATATTCTTATTTAAACTTTCAGATATTTTTCTAGCCATTGTTTCCCCAATATTAACAAAGTAATCATTTACATGGTTCAATAGAACTTCGGGATTTTCTTTTAATGTTACAATTTTATCATCAATCTTTACAGCATTGAGTTGAATTTTTCTTTCTTGGTTTGAATCAGTAGCATCCTTGATAATTTTCCAAGTTTTTCTTACATCATTCCCTGCTTTGTTGAATTGACTCTTGAAGTAACTTTCTTTCGTATTCTGAATAAGAGTCGTTAATGTATTCCTGTAGATTCGATAATAATTTGCAAGTTCTTGATTTTCTGGATCTAACTTCCTTCTTTTATTTAAATGATTCCTTGTTCTCATGGATGAGACGAGTCCTTTTGTGATCCATGGTTTGATGGTCTTGATTTTCTTCTTCTGTGTGTAATGATGCGTATTCTTCTCCACATATTGTTGCAAAATTGTTATGATCTTTTCATATTCTTCATCTGTGTTATCACTTTTGAAAATATCTTCCCAATGCTCTCCCATTAGTCCTCCTCTCAATCCACCCAAATTGATTGATCTACGATTAGTTGAATCTTGTTCATCTAAATTCGCTCTGTTACCAATATTTGAATATTCTTGCATTCCCAAAATTGTAATGAAGTGATCCGTGATACTTGAATGATTGGATGAATATTGTGCTTGCAATTTGTCAGCATGTGATCTAGGCAAGTAGATGTTCCCGTGGTTACCCTGGTAGCCTTTTTGATACAGTTCTTCAATCCGTGTTCACTTAATAAATCGTAGTATTCATCAAGTTGATAATGCTGTTGTGGTTGTAGCGTATTTATGTTGAAGTCTCCTGTGCAAATAATCAGTTGTCCTCTCAGTCTATTGAGCACAGTTTCCAAATCTTCTAAAAACTCTGTTATACTGTAGTGTGAAGGGGATCTGTAGATTGCTAATATATTATATTTCTCTTTTGAAGTTTGCAACTGTAGATGGAGAACGTTGGCCTGTCTGATATTCAACTCCACTGACTGCACATTTAGAGAATTTCTTGCATATACGATTACTCCATCATTCTGTGTACGGTTATTTAAAGAGTAAAAAATATTGTAATCTTTCATTTCCTTAGGTGTATGATCATTTTTGATCCAGCATTCTGTTAATACTATAATATCGAAATCATAAGACATAATTATCCTTCCAGTATCATTCCATGTTTTGTATAATTATATTAATCTACACTGTACTTTATTTTTAGTTTGAGATTTATAATGGTGTAAAAACCAAAACTAGTATCTCACTGTTTTTAATAAATATGGTTGTGATAACTTCATTACAGATATCTCTCACAATTTTACCTTCGCCACTACAAAAAAAGGGGAGGACATACATAATAAGATTGTTAATGAAATTTCCTGAAGCAGAAAAATAATATTGTTACGGGTTCTATCACTGAACTAATGCTGGCAACACTTGAAATTAACACTCGGACTTTATTAGCACAAATTACTTACAGCACGCACAAATCAGTTATATCACACAAGAATAACTAATGAGAATGAAACATCAATAACGTTCAGCTAAAGATGAATTTTCTATATCACTGTACAAAAACTAAGTACTAACAGTTAGTAGGTTGATCAATAATTTAGTAAATAACTGTTCAATATTGTAAAAAGAAATGTCTAAAAAGACCAGTTAAAAACTTAATAAGAAATGGGACACCTACGAAGTACAGTCTGTCACTGTATTCGATATGCGTAATCACCATTCATAGAAATAGCACTACGTATGTGTACACTGTAAAGGAAGTCAGTACAGTAGGAACAATTAGTCTGGGCGCACGGCCGTTTGGTAGTCAGCCATGGCGAGGGGAGTGTTTATCGCTCATTTCAAAAAACATGTGGCCCGTGCGACGCTGCAGATGTCTTCAAGGTCAACTAGTCAACTTTTAACAGGACGGCTAGTAGTGAAACCAGAGCCACGCGCCCAGACTAATTGTTCCTACTGTACTTAAAGTGACAGTACTTTGTCACGTTCAAACGTTCGAATCACACTCAAATCTACAAGAACATCCGCTTTCATAAGTTTTTGTAACTTTTCAGGAAACTCGAATTCTCTGTAGGTTTTTAGATCTCTCTATTTACACAGTTAATGTTGTCTGGAACATTGTAGATGACCATTTGATAGTAAGAGGAGGAGAGTAAACAAAAAGTGCCTGTTATCAATTTAAACGGAAGTATTATTGACACAATGGGCAGAGCAGAAATATTTTCTTTTCTTCCTTGCGTTTCATGATACTACCAATTACGGCTTTTGTACTCTGCTTATGAAGTAGGGACATTCAAACCACCGTACCTCGTTTTAAATCAAAAATTTTGCACATCCATTTTTCAGTAAATAATTAATTAACTCTCTTTCACAAGAGCGGATCTCCAACAGTGAATGCACTTCGCATAGAAATGCACTTAATGCACTCATATCATTGCATTGATACAATTTTCCGAGGGGGTTTTCCACTAATGACCTGTACTCGGAAAAGTCCCATTTGAAAAAACACCTCCCACCCTATCCTCGCATTATTACAAGCATTAATAATTTTTCATCCTGTCATCTCAATGAGCTTTTCACAATTTTGTTACACAATTTTCCATTAGGGAAAATTTTTTGAGTACCCACTACCTTTATTAGGCTGCTATACAAATTGTGACATATGTACTTATATTGAATGAAAAGTTGTTCATATGGGTAAAACATGGAAAATACCGTTAAAACACGTTACAGTAACGTTAAAAAAATCCTGCATTCACTGCGATAAATTTTTTTTGAGGACGTTTCTGAAAGAAAATTGAATGATTTGTCAGAGTATAGAGGAAGTGATAGCCGTGAGCCATAGCATGTATCTGTTCAATCAGATTAGATAAGAAGCGATATCCTGGGCTCTCTCTGAAAGGGTGACCGATTGAATTAGCCACGAAAAACGTCGTTTTCTGCTTTAAAGTTACTTGCGGGTGGTTCGGAACCCACATAAAATTTTAAGCCCAACATGATTTCAATAGCATGGTTTAATCGCTCTCTCTGTAAGGGTGACCGATTTGATTTGCCAGATAAAATGACTCTGTTCTCTGCCCGGTGGCAATAAAATCACTTGCTGGTGGTTCGGAGCTCACCTGAAACTGTAGGCCCAACAAATAAATAACGTAGCAGGAGTCTGTTCAATCAGATTAGATAAGAAACACTGTCCTAGGCCATCTCTGTAAGGGTGACTGATTGGATTGGCCAGCAAAAAAACTCTGTTCTTTGCTGAAAATCACTTGCGGGCGGTTCGGAACGCACCTAAAACAGTAGGTCCAACTTATAACGCAGCAAGTATCTGTTCAATTAGATGAAATAAGCAACGCTCACCTAGGCCATCTCTGTAAGGGTGACCGATTGGATTGGCCAGCAAAAGACTCTATTCTGTGTTATAAAATCACTTCCTAGTGGCCTAAAACTATAGGTCCAACTCATCAATGACCGTCATCCAACTCATCACCCACGCACAGGTCTCGGACCTATGTGGACTTATGTGAAAAGAAGAAAGTATTTTTTGCTGGCCAATCCAATCGGTCACCCTTACAAAAAGGACCCAAAAGTTTGTAGCTTATCTCTATCTGATTGAACTCCATGAGAAGTACTCTGTATTTTCCAGATTTTATTCGACTCATTGGTTTACCAAGTAGCAAAAAAAAACTGGCAAGAAGAATACTCCGAATCAAAAATTAACATCAAACCATAGCAACAAAACCATGAGTAATGGTGGTATGAATTTTTAATGCAGAATTTTCTCCACAAAACTTTACCGCAGCCTTCCCTCGATAAATTTCCCGGGTTTTTTCCAAACCTCAAAATGTTTGAAACCTCTATTCGAAAATTTAGAGAGACTAAAAAACCAAAATTCTGAAAACCTGTTCTAAAACAGGATGACCGCGAAACGATACCTGATTAATAATTAATAGCGAAGGCTGGAAAAGCTCTGCTCATTGTTCATGTGAACGTGACCACATATAAAGAGGGAAATCAACAATAATATGGATCAAGCTGGTGTTGGCGCATGTAGGACACGACGGAAGGTGACTTTTTGTGAACCATGGGGATGTATTAGACCTCATTCTTGCGAAAATGAAATGATATGAAAGAGTAGACTGGATGATACCGGATTCTTAGTGACTTTTTGTAAACCATAGAAATAAATTTGACTTCATTCTCGTTACTAATTGCACAATTACAGAAATGGATCCAAGTCTTAGTGACGGATCATGACTTTTTGTGAAACATGGGGATGTATTAAACCTGATTCTCGCTTTTTCTTGTGAAAATGGAATGAAAGAGTAGGCTGGACGATACAGGAAAGCTGAGTGACGTTTTGTGAACCATACAAATAAATTGGATCTCATTCTTGTTACTAATTGCACAGTGAAACGAATGGATTGAAGTATTAGTGACGGGTCATGACTTTTCCTCAACCATGGGAGTGTATCAGACATCATTCCCGCTTTTTTTTCAAAATGAAGTGAAAGAATAGGCTGGATAATACAGGAAAGCTGAGTGTCTTTTTGTGAACCATAGAAATGAATCGGACCTCACTGTTATAGTATATATAGGCACTTAGTAGTATACATCAATGATGCGGAGTCATATTTTTCTATGGCATTATTACCAACCTAGCAATGCGAAAATGATATTTTGTTTACAGACATTGCATTGCCAACCTAACAAACCATAAGTACTCTGTACATTATTATCGTAGCATTTGTTATAGAGATTGAAAATTTCAGTTGAAATATTTTTGTACTTAATGTTTATGACCTTTATCCGTGCTGCCTTATCAGTGCTTCAGCTTATCGTTTATTATGCGCTTTGGATGCGAAATTTACGAACCCATTAATGTGGTTATTTGTTGTTTGAATGTATCCGTTGTGGGAAGATTGTAATCGAGAGTTGGGCTCCGACTACACGACCGTCTGATACGCTGAGTTAGTAATACGCAATGAAGAAACAACTATTTAAAATTGATTTGAGGACTTTTGAAGTTCAGAAAACTTGATTTTTTTCCTTTGTTGTCTTCTTTGTCTTCCCCATTTTCTTCTTCCTCTTCTTCTCTATCTACTTTCATCTCCACCACTACCACCTCCTCTTCATCGTCATCCTTCACCTTCCCTTCTCCTTCTCATCCACCACCTTCTTCTCCACTTACTTCTCCTTCTTCTCTTTCTCTTCCTTTTCCTCCTTCTCCCCCTTCTCTTCTCTCTCATCTTCTTCTCCTTCTCATTCTTCTCCTTCTCCTCCTTCTCCTCCTTCTCCTCCTTCTCCTCCTTCTCCTCCTTCTCCTCCTTCTCCTCCTTCTCCTCCTTCTCCTCCTTCTCCTCCTTCTCCTCCTTCTCCTCCTTCTCCTCCTTCTCCTCCTTCTCCTCCTTCTCCTCCTTCTCCTCCTTCTCCTCCTTCTCCTCCTTCTCCTCCTTCTCCTCCTCCTCCTCCTTCTCCTCCTTCTCCTCCTTCTCCTCCTTCTCCTCCTTCTCCTTCTTCTCCTCCTTCTCCTCCTTCTCCTCCTTCTCCTCCTTCTCCTCCTTCTCCTCCTTCTCCTCTTTCTCCTCCTTCTCCTCCTTCTCCTCCTTCTCCTCCTTCTCCTCCTTCTCCTCCTTCTCCTCCTTCTCCTCCTTCTCCTCCTTCTCCTCCTTCACCTCCTTCTCCTCCTTCTCCTCCTTCTCCTCCTTCTCTTCCTTCTCCTCCTTATCCTTCTTCTCCTCCTTCTCCTCCTTCTCCTCCTTCTCCTCCTTCTTCTCCTAATCCTCCACCACCTTCTTCTCCTTCCCCATCAACTCCTTCTGCTCATCACCGTTCTTCTCTACTCCTTCTCCACCATCACCCCTTCCCCCTCCTTTCTCCCCTCCTCCTCCTTCGTCTCCTCCTTTGTCTCCTCCTTCTTCTCCTTTTCTATTTTTATCCTTCTATTTCTTCTCCTTTTTCCTGTACTTCTTATTCTAATTCCACTCCTCCTTCTTCTTCTACTCCACCACCTCCTCTTCCTCCTACTTTTCTTTGTCATTTTCTTAGTCTTCCCTGTTTTCTTCTTCCTCTTCTTTTCCTTCTTGTTTCTCCTCCACCTTCACCTCCTGTTCATCATCCTCCTACATCTTCTCCTTCTCTTCTCCTCCATCACATTCTTCTTTAACTTTTCCTCTTTATCCTCTTTCGCCACCTCCTGTTCATTATCCTCCTTCATCTTTCCCTCCTCTTTCTCCTCCATCACCTTATTATTCACCTTCTCCTCCTTCTTCACCTTTTCCTTCTTCTCCTCCATTTCCATCTTTTCCTCCTTCTCTTCCATTTCCAACTTTTCTTCCTTCTCCTCCAACTCCTTCTGCTCCTTTACCTTCATTTCCTCTCCTTCCTCCGTCACCTCTATCTCCTCTTTTTCCTGCTTCACCATCTCCTACTTCTCTTCTTACTCTATTCCTCTTCCTTCTTCCCTCTGTGTCATCCTCCTAATTCTCCTTCTTTTTTCGTTCTACGACAACTTCTTCCATTTTAAGTTCTCTTATACTACTTCTCCACCATCTCCTCTTCCTCCTCCTTCTCCTCCTCATCTCCTTCCCTTCCTTCTCTCATCTGCACTCTCTTAATCACCTTCTTTTTCTTAGTAAGACTGAGAGAGACAGACCAATAGAGAGAAGTATTGTGTGTGTAAAAGAGAGTACAAAAGAGAGAGGGCCTTTGAGAGAGAGTGACAGAGAGAGGAAGCGAGAGCGTGAGAGAGATGATAAGATAGTAACTGCATAATTAGGTACGGGAAGAGTAAATGAGAAAAAGAAATAAAATGCTAATAAGAATTGGAATTAGAATTAGCATTTGAACAAGGGATAATGAGAATGCCACCCTTTCTTTCCAGAAAGATCTTTTTTAATTCTCTTGCAGCAACTCTGTACAATGATTGTGTCTACATTGGATACGGTTTGTTTTCTGCTCTGTAAAAAAATGTTAAAGTCTAGTCTTGATTTGTCAGTAAGTCATTAACAATGATAAGAACATTCAATTTCATAAAAGGGTGTCACCTGAAGGTTTGAGAGGAGAAGGAGTAGTGAAGGGGAAGAAGGATGAGGAATGTGAGGAGGGGTTAGAGGAGGGGGAGGAGGAGTAGAAGGAGGAGGAAAAGGAGGAGGAGAAGGAGGAGGAAAAGGAGGTGGAGGAGAAGGAGAAGAAGGAGGGGGAGGAGAAGAAGGAGGAGAAGGAGGTGGAGGAGGAGGAGGAGAAGGAGGATGCGGAGGAGGAGGAGGATGAGGAGGAAGAGAAGGATAAGAAAAAGATGGATGAGGAGTAGGAGGAGGAGAAAGAAAAGAACAAGAGGGACAAGGAGTAGGAGAAGTGAGAGGAGTGGGATGAGGTGCTGGAGGAGTAGGAGTAGAAAGAGGTGGAGAAGAAAGTGTGGAAAAGAGGAAGGGGTAGGGGAAGGAGAAAGGAGAATTGTGAGTAGGAGTAGAAGAAGTGGGAGAAAGAGGAGTTGAATAATAATTGAAGAAAAAATCTTTCCTCATAGCAATAGATAACATTTCGAAACCCTAATAATATTCAATGCAAGAAACTTTGAAAAAAATTATGACCAAACTCCTTAGGATTCTGGATGATTGTTGTGTTTACTTAAAGAAAAAGGTTATTCTTTATCCATAATATTTCATTTATACTATTATGAGGGAAGTGATAGCCGTAGCAGGTATTTGTTCAATCAGATTAGATAAGTAACGCTCTCCTGGGCTCTCTCTGTAAGGGTCACCGATTGGATTGGCCAGCAAAATCGTCTTAGTTCTCTGCTGTGAAATTAATTCCCGGTGGTTCGGACCTCACCTAAAATTGTAGATCCAACTCATCAATCATCAGATTAGGGAAAGTGATAGCTGTGAGCTGTAGCAGGTATCTGTTCAATCAGGTTAGATTAGTAATGCTCTTCTGGACTCTCTCTGTAAGGGTGACGATTTGATTGGCCAGTAAAAACGACTTAGTTATCTGCAGTAAATTAATTCTATGTGTTTTGGAACGCACCTAAAATTGTAGGTACACCATGTTTCTAATAACATAGCTCAAGCGGCAAGGTGGAACCAAAGAAAATATAATGTAACTACATTATAATTGTCTTTGGTGGAACTATCCGTAAGGGTCTCACCACCAATAAAAGCCATACATATTTGCTTATATAGTATCTATATAAATAAAATTAGAGTTTTGCCTGTTCATTTATCAGAATTATAAATGTTTTGGTTATTTTCACGTTTTGTACATGAGCGAAGCCGAAACAAGTCTTATCTCAATTTCTGTCTGTCTGTCTGTTTGTCTTTCACGGCCCAGATGACATTTTACGCGGCCTTCTCCTGAAAAACGAAGGCATAGATCGGGATTTAAGTTATTTATCAGTATTGAAAACTTTTTGGATAATGTCTTTAGCTATATAAAACTAAATTAACTTTTTTTAACAGAATAATAAACGTTTAAAAACCAAGTATTTTGCGATTTTGAATACATTTTTTCTAATTTTTATTACCTAACACATAAGGATGTCTGTAAAAAAACATTAAAACCATATTATAAGCATAATGTAGGATAGTCCCGAGATGGTTCCTGTAAAGGTTGGGAGTTCAAAAGTCCTCGCTCAAGGACACAAAAAGGAGAAATCTATGCTTATAGGAACAGGTGATAGAAATCAACAGTTTTTAATCATATGATGGGCTCTTAGCGGCGTTATTTACGCTGTCTGCAGACTTGTGTAGTAGGAGCATTGCAGTCATGTAGGAAACATATGACTGGTGAATCAAAGCTCAGCTTATGCTTCATCCATTACACAGGTCTGCAAAAAAAAAACTTTTTAAAAAATTGTTATGATTTTGTTAACTGATCTTTATGTAGTTTCTCGTGCTGATTAAAAAAATTGCGTTTGTTTTTTTCTATCACGTAAGGTTCGCCTACAAAATAAAGTTGAAGTATTAGGAAAAAGTACAAAAAACGGAAAATTTTGATTTGTTTATATTATTTTAAAGTAAAAGAAAAACAAACAACGATACCCAGCTATAATAAGCATAATAGTAATACACATGTGTTGCAAAGGTATTATAAGTCTTTGTAAAAACTTTAATTTTTCCATCAAAGCTTCTTTTTATACTTTTTCAGCTGTATTCTTGTAAATTTTCCCTTTTTAACATCCAACAGAAGTCTGCTATAACGTTTACATTCCATCGACCTTGGTATCTGCACTCCATTCCTTTTAAATCTTATATCTTGATGAAAACGTTCTCCTTGTTCTTCACTTACAGCCCCAAGATCTTCTGGAAAGTAATCCAGATGTGAGTGAAGGAAATGAACTTTGACACTCATGTTGCAGCCCAAAATTTTGTAGTTTTGTAACAATTTATTAATCAAAGTTTTGTAGTTTGGGTCTTTTTTGTTTCTAAGAAAGCCTGTTACAACAAATTTAAATGAATTCCAGGCATTTTCCTTCTATTTCTATTTTAGTGATAAAGCGTTCATCTTTTAAAAAGTTTTCTTATGTCGGGCCCAACAAAGATGTTTAACTTAGTATCGGATAGACCAGGAAACTATTCACAAAGATACTCGAAACACTCTCCTTCTTTATTTAATGCTTTAACAAACTGTTTCATTAGCCCCAATTTGATATGAAGTGGTGGAAGTAAAATATTTTTAGGATCCACTAAACTTTGTCTTTCAACATTGTTAACTCCAGGAATAAGAGCCTTTCTGATTGGCCACATCTGCTTGACATAGTGTTGCTTTCTATCACGGCTGTCCCACTCACAAAGGAAACATGGAAACTTTGTGTAACCACTTTGTTGACCTAGTAACATGGAAATAACTTTCAAATCCCCACAAATGGTCCATTTATGGTCAGAGTAGCTGAGCTTATTAAGAACAAACTTAAGATTTTCGTAGCATTCTTTCAAATGGACTGAGTTTCCAACTGGCACAGAAGCATATTGGTTACCATTGAGAAGAAGTACAGCTTTTGGGACGAATCAATGAAGTCTCCATATGTGATTTTGAACATTTCCATGATTCCAGGTACATTGTTGCAGAGAACTAGGTCACCCTCTTGTGTAAAAAAAGGGACAAATTCCTTTTCTCTAAATTGGTACCTTGAAAATGAAACACCAGAAGCTAATATATTTCTTTCTTCAAGCCTAGACCCTGAAACTTCAGCTGAATCCTTTGGGAGGCCCAGATCTTGTACTAAATCGTCCAAGTCTGATTGAGAGAAATGTTTCGGGCCATTGGTACCTGGATCGTAATTGTCATCAATATTGCTGCTACTATGTGACGTTTGGTCTAAATCGTCTAAAATATTGTCCAGTGTATCAGGAGGTGAAGGAATAGGCAAGCCAGGTCCATGAGCAACAGGGCAAATAGCCGAATGTATGTTGGTTGGGTATGAAATGACCTTCCTGTTTTTTAAATTGAAACCTTGTACTGAACAAGAACAAAAATAACAGTCATCACTGTGATTTTTAGGCTCTTTCCATATCATGGGTACTCCAAAACAGAATGATTTCTTCTTACCTTGAAACCATTGTCTCAGTTCTTCAACACATACAGAACACACTATATGGGGAGCCCAAGATTTATCTTGGTCCCCTAATTAAACGCCAACATATGCAAAATACACCTTGTGAACAAAATTTTAAATAACAAACTCACATTGTTTAGTTACCTGCTCATCATTAAAGATCCATAATTCAGAATAAATTGACCACTAACATTAGCTATAATATTCAAAAATCGAAAGCGTACTAAACATAAAACCCCTGAATATAAGACAATTTCATGTAAAATTTGTGACTTATCTGTGGGTGATGGATTTTTTTCACTATTTTTCTTGTAATCTGCACAAAAAATACTGTTAAACCCACTAGTTAATATGCAACAATGTTTTCATCGCAGACCTGTGTTATTTCTTTGGTGAAAAAAAATTTCTAATTTCAATTTACCAAAACAAAAATTAACATTTTAGGAAGGTGCGGTTTGTGCTAGGTTCTTAAGAATTCGCCAGGTATCACTATTATTACTAAAATACCGTTGCAACGCACGGGTGAACCGCTAGTTATGATTTAAAATCGTTGTAGAGGCAGCATTCTAAGTGATAATTTATGAGAAAAATTATTCTGACAACATTAATTAACATTTCAAGGCCTTTATATCGTCCATTACAAGAAACTCCGAGTAAAACAAAACCGAGACCCAAGAGTAAAGAGAAAACTCACAATAATAAGAAAAAAATCGATGAACATCTTAACAAGGAGTTGACAACTAATTATTATTCCTGTTGAAGAAGTCTGAGGCATGAAGCACTCATTATTAGGCATTAAATATTCCGCCTCTGTGGGACAGAAAAGGGAGAAAGGGGAAAAGAGACGTGAATGGTGAGAGAGAGAGTGATGGTGGGAGAATAATTGGGGATGAAGGAGGAGAAAGGAAAGAGAGTGAGTGAGTGATAAGAGGGAGAAAGTGTGATAATGATGGAGGAACAGACAGAGAATGAGAGAGAAAGAGAGAGAGTGTGTGAGAGAGAGAGTGAGTGAGTGAGAGAGAGAGAGAGTGAGAGAGTGCGATAGATAGATAGATTTTTATCACTATATTTTTATCATGATATTTATAGAGAGTGTAAGTGAGACAGGATGAGTGAGTGAGCATGAGAGAGTGGTGAAAAAGGACGAAGGAAAGTGAAAAAGAAACTGTGAGAATGAATGAAAGAAAATGAGAGAGCACAAGGAAGTGAGAAAGAAAGAGTGACAGTAACCGAGATACCCTCCGAATGAAGAGAGGAGGAAGAGGAAAATGAGAAGAGCGAGGAAAGAGAGCATGAGATAAATAGTCCGAAAGAATGAGAACATGAGAGATAAATAGATTATGAGAGAGAGAGATAGAGAGAGTGTGTGAGAGCACGAGTCAGAGAGAGAGAAACAAAAAATAGAGTAAGGAAAGGAAGAATAACTGAAAGAGAGGCAAAAATAGAATAAGAGAGAGGCAAAAAAGAATGAAAGAGAAACAAAAAATGGGGTTCGAAAGACAAAAATATAGTGAGAGAGAAAGCATTGAATTATAACAAGGGTGCTTATAGACCTTAGTGGATTGTCATTGTTTCTGAGCTCTCCAAGGCTGTACATGGGGGGAGGGGGGCGTCAAAGAGGGAAGGAAAGTTCAAATTAGGTGTAACAAAAAAACCGAGTGCAGAAAAAGGGGTGATAGAGGATGGGGTGGAAAGAAGTGAGGGGTAGAGCGGGAATTTTGAATATTCATCATTATGCAAATTGTATTATAATTCGCATTAATTCTCATAACGTCGTGGAGGGAATGATGTTGGTGTGAAGAGGGAGAATGTGGTGGAGGAGAAGGAGAAGGAGGAGGAGGAGGAGGAGGAGGAGGAGGAAGAGGAGGAGGAGGAGGGAAGGAGGAGGAGGAGGAGGAGGAAGAGGAGGGAAGGAGGAGAGAGACGATGAGAAGGGAAATGATAAGGGGAGTAGAGAGGAAGGTGTCGAAAGTGGTGGAAGTAAGAGAAATTGAGATGGAAAGCTGGATAGAGCAGTAGATAGAAGGAAGAATGGATAAAGAAGAAAACGACAAGATGAAGAAGAAGATGGAAAAGAAAAAGTAGAATAAGGAGAAAAAAGAAGGTGGTGAAGGAGGAGGAGGAGGAGGAGGAGGAGGAGAAGGAGGAGGAGGAGAAGAAGATTGGAACGTGTCAAAAGTGCTAAAAGGGACAAAAACTGTGATGGAAAGCTATATTGAACAGTAGAAGAAAGAAGAAAGGTGTTAAGGAGAACAGGATGAAGAATTAGAAAAAGAAGGAGTGATGAAAAAGGAGAAAAGATGAAGAAAGTATGGAAGAATTAGAAAACGAAGAAGAAAACTAAAAACAAGAAGAAATGCATAGATCAAGGTAGAAGAAATATGTGGAAGAACAACGGCTTAACGGCCGGTTGCACGAAAACCAATTAAATTTAAACGTCATTCTACGGAGATTAAAATTAATGGAGAAAATTCAGTTGCACAAAGCACAATTACAAGCGATAACGCCGATTAGGCTAAACGGCGTAAGAGATACTTAACCGCCCGTTCACCGAGAATTAAATTTCACGAACTCCCGTTAAGTTACATTTTAAAGGTTATGCTTATTGTATCAGAACACGGAACTGCAAATTAGTTCGTTAGTGTTGAAAACCTTTAAAAATGGATAAAATCTATTAATAATATAATAATATTGAGATAGTTGAATAATGATTCAAATAATTCACAATGAAATGAGTCTAATTCATATTTTTCTCAACTTCAGAATCAGCTGATGATCAAATTACAGTGTTGCCAGAGCGAACCCGTTCTTTACCGAAAAATAAATATTGGATCTTTGTGCAACAAAAATAAAGCCGTCACACCTACGACAGTTAGTTAACTGACATTAAACTACTTATTTAATTGGCTTTCGTGCAACCGGCCGTAAGAATATTGAAAGGAACGAGTAAGAGTGGTTTCATAAAAATAATGATCATAGGCTTTACAGAGATGATTGTTTAAAGAAGCGGAGGAGGAAGATGATAATGAGGAGAAGTAGGAGAATAAGGAAAAGGGAGATTAGTAGGAGAATAAAGGGGAGTGGGAGAAATGAAAGAAGGAAGAGAAAGAAAGGAAAAGATGTAGCAGGAAACAAATCATTGGTAGGAAGAGAAGAAGCTGAATAACAAGAGAATATTAAAATTGTTTTCAAAATGTTTAAATCAGCTGATATGGTTCATCCAATTCAACACAGGTTTGAAGGAATCCTGAATTCTGATTGGTCTGACTTCTATACTGGAAAGTAGCAATAGAGTTTTTTTTTATTGCTGATGATGCTCACATGAGTCCAAACACTTGTGAGTGGGTAATGAGGTGAATGGGCGAATGATAAGATACATCCATTGCTGAATGAGATTTTAACGAAATGCTGCAGGAAACGAAACCAGCTAGAACCCTATCAAGACAAGTGATTCAACCAACTGAGCTCTACCAGAGCCGCCAAAGAAGAATAGCTATTTGTGTAAATAGAGTGAAAAGTGGCGTATTTCTGCACCAAGTTTTTTCACGAGCCAAAGTTGAGTGAAAAAAGTTTCTCGAGTGCAGAAACAATACTTTGTGCTCAAATTACACATTAAATTTTTCTTACAGGAATGTATAATAGTACATTACGTTACAAGTGCGGGGAATGGTGTTTACCATATGAGTGTGATAAGTTAATGCACGAGACAAAGTCAAGTGCGGTATTGTCATATGAGTATGGTAAACATCTCCTTGGACAAGTTATTTACGATACTTTTTGTCATACAAATCTAAAATATCAGATAAGTTGAAATAAGAAACTATAAAATCATTTTTATACAAACATAACCTCAACGCACCAAATCACAGCAACTCAAGGTGAAATGGGCAATAATGGTCCTAGATCAGCTGATCTAGGCAAAGCTTTCTAGGCTTAGCTTTTGGAAAAATGGTTTTTCAGTGAAAAACTGAAGCCAGTAGCCACCCATAACCGTGTGGTAATAATCATTTGATGATCTTTTCCACATAGTGTGTGGTAATAATCATCAAATGGCATCAGCTGTTTTTGATTTCTGTAAACAGCTGTTTACCACATTGATTCCTTGACTGGTAAACTGTCCATAACCTACAAGTATGATGAAATGAACAAATTTAAAACTATCAAGTATGATTTAAACAGAACAAAACAGGACATACATAACCTCACAATTCCTTACATAACCTTTCTTTGAATCAAATCGATTTCAACAACAACTACAGCAGATTATTTCGTAGCTGAAGCAGAGTAGCAAACCTATTTTTGAATTAAGAATAGGGAACCTGCGTATTACATGCTCACTATTTTTTGTTGTTAGGTTGCAAATCTAGAGTGCGCAAAAGTATTTTCGTGCACTGGAATTTACTTTCCTGCACTGGTGCAGGAATAGACTATTTTGCATGCTACAGTCAGTGCAAAAATAGGCACTTATTCGGGTCACTGTGGGAAAATATATTATATTAGATTAAAATAGCTTCATTATTCAACTGGTTTGATAAGATGTGGAATAAACTATGCTGTATTCACATCTCTTTCTTCCTTTTTTTGTCTAATTTATAACGTACAGTAGTTGTAGATAAATTAACATGCATAAATCCATCAGACTCTCCAGATCATAACACACCTAATAACATCAAAACATCAACAAAAGTAAAACAACACATCAGTAATCAAAACCATTTCGCGTCAAAAAAAAGCTCCACCAAAAATGAGCATTACAACACTTCAGACTGCAGCTGAGCGCCAAATTAAAATTAATCCTGATTTATTTGTTGACAATCTGATTTGTGATGATAATGCATGGTGTGTTATCTGCATATCGTTTATAATATGCTATCTCACTTTTTCGTCCACTCTTCCTCACTCTCTTTCACTCTCTCTATCACTCTTCCTCTCTCTCTCTCTCTCTCTTCTCCTCTCTTTATGCCTCATTTCCACTCTTTCTTTCTCTTCATCTCTCTTTTTCGACCATTTATTTCCAAAAATTATTCTGGTCCTCCGGTTATTACCAACATAAATATCTATTCTTCCTACATTCACCACAATACATATATATTTATCAAAATACATAGATATATACACACAACATGTATATGTTTGTTACTGTACACATTGGTAATAATATACACCCACAGTGGTGATTTGAAATGGAAAAATTATTATTTTCGCTTTTTAGCCCCGACTTCCATTATTGGGCCCCCCTGCCCCTCCCCATCAACTGAACCCCCCAAAATGAACGTTAATGGGTTTTTTGGGTGGCTGCTACCCCATCATCGGAAAGAGTTTGATAAGGGTTGGTGAATTTTTTTGAGGGTAGGGGGTTGAAAATTCGAAATTAAGAAGGGAGGGCAGGATGGTCAGTACACACGTTCATTACTAACTAATATTGATGTTTGTGTGTGTACGTGGGTGCGCGCTGGCGTGTGTGTGTGTGTGTGTGTGTGTGTGTTTGTGGGTGTGTGGGTGAGTGGATATGCAGTTATAAGCTTTCTTTCCAATGTTCAGATCATTTAAGTGCTTTATTTTTGAAATTTGGAAATAATCATTGAAAAGTTCAAAAAATTAATATCAAAAGTTTTAATCAAAGTAAAAGTAAGTATTAATGGAAGATTTTAAACTTATGAAGAAAAGTCAGATGAAATTTTAAATGAACTTGCAATTAGGGGGCTGTTGTGTAACAATTTGGGAATTACAACTACAATCTCCTGTTCAAAAAACGTGTGTGAGATTTTTCTGTAATTACGAATTTGATGCAAGACATAGTTATTCTTTCTTCCTCCTCTCACTTCTTCCCGATTCCTCCTCCTTCTTCCACATCCACTACTACTCCTCCGTTTCTTACTCCTCCTTCTACTTCTCCTCCTCCTACTACTCCTCCTCCTCCTCCTCCTCCTCATTCTTCACCCACTCCTACTCATCATCCTCCACCTACTCCACCTTCTTCTCCTTCATCTCATCCACCTACTCCTCCTTCTCCTCAACATCATCCTCATCCTTCTCCTCCACATCCTCATTTTCATTTAATTAAATACTTTCTTTTCTATAATAAACTCCTTTCATACTGAAAAATAAGAGCAACTAAATGCAAGTAGAATAATTCTTTTAACTTATATTGGTTAAGTGTCAATATTGGACGAATCTTTGTCTTAACTCCGCCATTTCATGTAATTGCATCACTAAGATTCTCATCACCAGAGCTTATATCATTAATAACATAAAAAATCATTGTAAATAATTTCTAGCACTATTAAATTTATAATCCAAGTCTGCTATAGTATCTATGTGATGTTGACAATTTTGTTTTAACTACTCATATTATGCGAAATTTGTAAACTTACATGAATAAAGAAATCTAATCCTCTTCTTGCCTCTCCACAAACCAGTCCAGTGTCAACAATAGACAAGTCTTTGTCCAAACTTCGCTATTTCATGTAATTGCATCACTAGATTGTCATCACTGTATTCAATATAATTAAGATCATACAAATATGATCATCATATATAATTTTTCACACTATACAAATAGAACAATCTGAGTTTACTATATTATCTATGTGATGTTACCAATTATTTGTTTTTAGCGAATCCTATGCAAAATTTGTAAATTTACATGAATGAAGAATGATAATCGAAACCAACCTAATCCTCTTCCTCGTTATCCTTCTTCTTCCCTTTCTGATCCTTTTTTCTATTCCTCCTCCTTCTCCTCCTCCTACTGCTACTCCTTCTCCTACTCCTCCTTCTACTACTCCTCCTTCTACTACTCCTCCTCCTACTCCTCCTCCTTCTTCCCTACCTCGTTCTCCTCCACCTCCTTAACCCATCCTTCTCCATTTCCTCCTTATTCTCCTTCTCGTCGTTGTTCTCCTTCTCCTCCTTCTTCACCGCCTCCTTCTTCTTCACCACTGCTTACCATCTCCTACACTTCCTCCTCGGCAGTTACCCTCTCCTTCTCCTTCTCCTTCTCCCTCACCATCACCACAACTTCTTTTCGTTTTTCACTTCATCCTACTTCTCCACCTCCTCCTCCTCTTCTTCCTCTTCTTCCTCCTCCTCCTACTCCTCCACCTCTTCATTCGATCACTCATGATGACATTGATGTAATGCTCTACCGCCACACACACACACACACACACACACACACACACACAAACTCACTAAGCAAGGCATTAAACAAAAAATATGATCAAACATGTACAAAAAAGGTACGGCAGATTGCTTCTCACGTGAGTAGATATAATTTTTTTTGGCTGGTGATATACAAACCACATTGGACATGCCAGCCTACATCTGTCATTAAATTTCGGCATTGACCGGCAGAAAGCCCCACAACACACATCATACGCACCTGAATATTTTTACGCATTTTTTACGTACAACGTTTGGAGTATTTATGACACGTTTTAATACAGATTTGTGTACCAGCATTAGAGAGCTGGATGACATAATGGACATCTGCAGAGAGAGCGAGTGAGAAAGAGAGTGTGAGAGAGTGTGGAAGGGAGAGAGAGAGTGAGTGAGAGAGAGAGAGAAATGATAGACAGAGTGAGAGATGGTGGGAGAGAGAAAACTAGATGGATAGAGAGGGAGATAGTAAGAAAGAAAGAGAGAGAGAGAGAGAGTTAAGATAAGATAAAATTTACTTTATTTACGTAAATTTACAAAATATAACTGTGACTGATTAAAAAGAATATTATTAACAACACAATAAATAAGAAAATGAGAAAAAGTTTGGATATTAACAATAACATTTTAGTGAGAGTGAGAGATAAACAGAGTCAAAGAGATTGTAAAAGAGAGAGAGAGGGTGATATATATATTATAGAGATAGAAAAATAGAGAGGGATAGTGTTAGAAACAGAGAGGAAGAGAGAGAATAATAGAGCAGGAAAGGAAAAGAGATATAACAAGAGAGGAAGTGAGAGATAGAATGAAAGAGGAAGGGAGAGATAGAGCAAAAGAGGAAGAGAGAGAGAGTGAAAGAGTTTGAAAGAGATAATGTAGTGAGAGAGGAAGAAAGAGATAGAGTAAGATAAAGTGAAAGAGAGCGGAAGAGAAAGATGGAAAAAGAGAGGGAGAGAGATGAATAGAGACAGAGAAAGAAAAAAGAGAGATAGAGTATGAAAGGAAGCGAGAGATACAGTAGAAGAGAGGAAGAGAGAGATGGAGTAAGAGAGGAAGAGAGAGATAGAGTAAGAGATAAAGAGAGAGATAGAGTAAGAGATGAAGAGAGATATAGAGTAAGAGAGATGAAGAGAGGGTAAGAGAGAGAGTGTGAGTCATAAAGAGAAAGAGAGAGATGGAGTAAGAGATAGAAATTCAGAGAAAAAGAGAGAGAACGAGGGAGAGTGAGATAGAAAGAGAGAGTGTGTGAGAGGGCAAATGAGAGATTGAGAGGGACAGAGTGAGTGAGAGAGCCAGTGAGAAGGTCAGAGAGAGAGAGAGAGGGCCAGTGAGGGAGAGTGATTATTTGAGGGAGGAGGAAAAAGCTAGTGAGAGAATGGAGGGGAAAGTAAGTGGAAGGAATTGAGAGGAAGAGAAAGAGAGAGGGGATGAGAGAGTGAGTGAGAGGGTGACAGAATATGAGAGAGTATGTGTGAGTGTGAGAAAGAGATAGAACAGGAAGAGAGAGTGAGAGCGTTAGAGATAGAGATAGAAGGCGAGAGATACGAAGGTGATCAAATATTGGTAGCAGAACATGGTTGAGTTGGGTGATCAGTTGCAGGAAAATTAGAAAAAGAGAGTAGTCACACATTGGTGTGGCGGGGGGGGGGGGGGGTGTGACACCTCGAGAAGAGCCATGGCAGGTCCACTGTTACATTTTAAAGAAAATTTATTGGTCACCAATTGGAGTAACGCGGCATATCGGTCATTTCTGTTTATCTCCAGCATACTTCTTCCCAATAACTCTCATCCCAGTTTCGATTTTGATACAAATATCCCAACAAAAAACCTCTTTTTTCTCTCCATATTGCATCATAAATCTGCACACGTCTCAAAATAATGATCTCTTTGACAAATGCACAAATTTGTTTGCATCAATTTATTATCTCCGGTAGAAACATTTTGTCGGTGTGTTTGTTAAAGGCGATGGTAAATTATTGGATTTATAGCACATTCGTTCTGATTTTGGACAATGAAGAAAGTGATGGGCATTTTGCTTGTGTTATACAGAATCATGATTGATTAATATGCTGATAGATTTTCTGTCATTAAGCTGTTTAACTTTGAAATTGAACTACAGTAAATACTTTATGATGTTGAAGATCCATCTTCTTTCCAATAATATGTAATAAAAACTTAAAAAACACTTTTAAGTGGAAATTAACTCACGTTATGGCGTGACGGTCGTTTCACTCTGTTGTCAAGAGTATCGTCAGGTTAGGTTAAGTCAGGATGCAATATGGCAGTCACGCCATAACGTGAGTAGATTTCCAGTTAAAAGTGTTTTTAAAGTTTTTATTAAATACTTTATATATCTAGTCAAGATAAGACAGTATGTAAATAATTATATTTGTAAAAGGACTACGATGTTTTTTTTTTTTTGTTTTTTTTTTGTTTGAGGATGAAGCCCACATAGGTCTGGGACCTGTGCGTGGGTAATCAGTTGGATGATGACGATTGATGAGTTGGACCTGCAGTTTTAGGTGGGTTCCGAGACACCCGCAAGTGATTTAACAGCAGAGAACTGTGTCTTATTTGCTTTCCAATCTAATCGGTCACCCTTACAAAGCGAGCCCAGGAGAACGCAGCTTATCTCTATCTGATTGCGGCTACGGCTCACGGCTATCACTTTCATATTGAATCAGCTTCTTCTTATAATGTAGTCTAAATCTCAGTGATTCAATTTAAAAAAATTGAAAAAATATCTTTTAGAGAATTACATAGAATCAGAGTGCTTCATCGTATAAAGCTGTGCGCAGGGTGTATGTGCATAATTTTTTTCGAAGTTTATTGTATGTTATTAGTGCTTTAAAATGTCATCTATTGCTGTGAAACCAGATTAGTCTTGTACTGATTGTGGAGGGGTTAGAGGGGTATGGGATAACAAAAAAGCTCCTCAAGCCATCCCTCTGGCTACAATTTTTTTTGCGAAGTTTCTTGTATTGAATATTATTACGGCTTTGAAATTTTATCTATTCTAAGAGAAAACAAATGCTTCTTCAATTGTTTTGTGAAATATGGGGGTTGAAAGTAAAAATATTTCGGCTTTGGGAGGCAATTGATCTCACCTATGAGTGGTTTTAAACTTTAATATTTTTTCTGTAACTAATCGACATATTGAGGAATAAAATGACATATTTTCTATTTCAATCTAACAATTTGTATTTCGAAATTGAGTTTTGAAAAACTAAATGTTTTTACAGATTTAAAAAAAAAATATTTTGAAAACCAAATTGAAAAAACAACAAGAGATAGAGCAAGAGAAAAAGATTGATTGATGATTACTTTATTCATACAAATAATAATTTGACAGTCACAAGTCTAAAATACCATATATTTTATGCATCACAAAGAATTATTGCATAAGAAATTATCAGTCACTTATTAGATAAATTGTTTATCTATGTACAAACATGAAATTACGGCTGAAAACGATATTTATATGGTATATAGAAAACGTTGTGATACATTTCAATGAAAAGTCGAAGTTAGGGAAGGTGTCCCTCTCTTCCAAGAGAGAGATTGATTGATTGATTTATTTCTTTATTCATGCAAATAATAGTTGGACAGTTACTAGTATAAAATACAATATATAGGCATCACCAAGTATTATTACATAAAACATTATCAGTTACTTATTACATAAACTTTTAACTATATACAAACATGAAATTATGACTGAAAATGATATTAATATGATATATAGAAAAAAAAAGGAAAAAAGCTTGGTGATACATTTACAAAGCTGGCGATACTGAGAGAGAGAGAGAGAGAGAGAGAGAGAGAGAGAGAGGAGAGAGAGAGAGGAAGGGGGCGAGAGAGGGTGTGGGGAGAAAGAGAGAGAGGAAATGAGAGCAAGTGAGAGAATAAAGATGAAACGATCAGGAGAGAAAAAGAGATACACAGAAATGTTTTCTGATCACCAAAATTCCACTCCAGATCAAATCAACCTCCCCACCCACTCTGAATCCTTCCCCCACCAGTAACAACCCTTAAAATCCCAGATACATCAATGAACAAAACGCAAAGCATTCGAAACACAATTTTCAATTTTTCTACACTCATCCACTTTTAATCTTTGGGTGGTTCTTTTTTTCCACTTGTGCTCCAATGCATAGGTTAGCAAAGAGCGGGGTTTTTTGTCAATTTTTTCAATGTTCAACTTTTTTCTGAGGGTTGTTCTGAGGGTGGAACGTTCATCGTTCATCGTCCACTTTTGAGAGAGCGGTTGAACGGAGATGAAGCCTATTTAGGTGCAACTCGGCTTCGAATAATTCTTTTATCCGATTTCGTTGTAACAAATCTTTTCGTCCGAATCATTGGACATGACTATTTTCCAGTTGCTGCACGCGTTTGTGCGCGCGTGCGCGCGCATGTGTGTGTGTGTGTCACTGAGTGTGTGATCTCTGGCTTGAGTTGTTGTAGCGGCGGCAGTAGGCAATTGATGTGCCCTGCATTGTCGTTTAGCCCCATGCCACCCTATCTATATCTGGCCTGGAGGACCAATGTTGTGTGGTTGCCTTGCATCCATACTAATCGATTTCATTCTTTTGCTTTTTGGTGCAAATGATAAAGATGAGGGAGAGGAAGAAAGAGAGAGACAGACAGAGAGTGAGAATGGAAGAATGTAATGGATATTTCATAAATAATCTTGGGTTATCACTAGCTAATCGATTTTGTTCTTCTGCTTTTTTAAAAAGATAAGGGAAGAGAGTGAGAACAGGAGGGAGACGAGGTGGAAATGGAGGAGGAGGAGGGGGAAGAGTGTGAGAAAGTGTTGGTGGATTAGCAAGAGGTGAAGGAGGAGAAGAAGAGGTAAAGAAAGAGAAGGAGAAGAATAAGAAGAACGAAAAGAAGTTTAAGAAGAACAACAACAACAAAAAGAAAGAGGAAAATAAGGAGAAGAAGGAAAAGAAGTAGAAAAAGGAGAAAAAAGAACAGGAAAGTAAAGAGGAGAGAAAAAAGAGGGAGACTTGAAAAGCATCTACTCACCAGGCTTTTAAAGTCTGCCTCAAGGTAAGTTCATAATAATTCAAAGATAATTGAAGATTTTATGAAAATATTTTGACTTGTTTTACATAGTTTGGTAAAAAAGATTTTTTTGGACAAAACGCTTGTTGTTTCTTTTCATAATATATACCTATAATCAGGGCTTAATTTGTGACGGTACGCACTGGTACGCCGTACTGGTACCTCTGAGAGGGTGAGGGAGGGAGAGAGAGAAAGAGGGAAGAAATACTGCTTAAATTAATGTTAACAGAACGTCGTTATAACAGGAGTGGCAATATCAATTTTTGCTGAGGTTGTACTCGTGCGTGTTTACCAAAAATACGTGTTTAGCTTGTTTACCAAAAAGATTAGTTTTTCTCAAGTACGGGTTCTTCTGCAACAACGTCTTGCCATTATATTTTTATTTCTGTTTTTTACTTTGGTAACGTAATTTTCTTTTTTTTTAAGAAGTCGCTATTTTTAAACCTACTCGCTACTCCTATAGTAAATAATTTTAATTTTTTATTGAAAATATGGAAGAATGATGGTAAAAATACACAACTAAAAGCTTTTAAATCACTCTAAAAACGAGTTTTGAGGAGTTAAAATTTCATTCTTTTCTGAGGGAGGACTCCCTTAACCCCCCCCCCATAGGTTCCCCCCTCCGTACCGGAACCTTTAATTTTACAAATTAAGCACTGCCTATAATCTTTATTTTATTAACTATATTTTGAATAAATGAGTAGAACTGTGCTCCTACAAGCCATTCAGATATCTTTCTTTGTAGTGGCGAATGTGATATGATGGAAGATTTCCATAATGGATAATAGACTTGAAGTTGTCACAACCAGATTTATTGAAAACCATGAGATACTAGTTCCGGTTGTTACACCATCATCAATCTCAAACGAACTGAATCTAAAGAACAGAGTGGTTTAATATGTAGTAAACACGGAATCATACTATAAACTGAGGGAGGAGGTGCCTATGATATGCTGACCTCCATTGAAGGTCTGTGATTGGCTGAAGGCCATAACAAGCCACGCCAACTGGTGGGAGGATCAAGAAGGAATAATCAGTGTCAAAATCACGAACCAAAAAGTAACAAACACGAACAATTCACAAGTAGGCTAGAATTGAACAATTTAAATAAAATATGAAGCTAAATGAAATTCCTTCAAGGTTGACCAAGAAAAACCCGAAAGTAACGGTATTAAAATGTAGGCCAGAGTTATGATGAAACCAAGTTAATTGTATTGAATTGGTTGAAATAGATTTGAACATTTAAACTAGTATTGGAACCGTTTTTACCAACCTAGCTATCTCCAAAGCTTCTAAAATGTTCAATTGTCAGCCTTTGCCAATCAAATGCAAAAAAGAAATTCAAGATTTTCTTGGCTTTGAACTTGTGTCTACTAGTAATGAGATTGCAGAATTTGATCTCCTTTTTGGGTTTTCCAATCTCTAATACTCGTATGTTCATTTATTCTATGTTAGAATCTTCCACTGGTCTTACCCACATAACAGACATTCCAATCACTGCAATTCAATTTATAAACCTTTACCGAGAAATCAATTTTATCTTTACTACATCTGGACAAATTTTAAAATAGGTTTTGTTTGAAAAGCTAAATCAAAACCATTCTTTTTAAGTTTTTTCCTAATTTATCAGATATAAAGTATTTATTTCAACCAATTCAATACAACTAACTTAGTTTCATCATAACTCTGGCCTACATATAGCGTTACTTTTGTGTTTTTCTCGGTCGACCTTGACTGCCTTTCAGTGAGCTTCAATCTTTTTTAATTCTAGCCCACTTGAGTATTATTCTTTTTTGTTGCTTTCTGTGTTCGCGGATTTTGATTCTTTATTTTGACACTTAATTTTGCTTGTTGCTCCTTCCACCAGTGGGCGTGTCTTTTTTGGCCTTCAGCCAATCACAGATCTTCAATGAAAGTCAGCCCATCAAATAGCACTTTCTCCCTCAACCAATAGTTACATTCTGTGTTTAGTATGTATTGAGCTACTCTGTAATGTAGTTTTAGTTTGAGATTGATAATGGTGTAACAACCGACGCTATTATCGCACTTTCTTGAGTAAATATGGTTGTGACAAATTAATGTTTTATTATTCACCACTCAGTTATGGCTGAATGGCCATGGTGGGAAAAAACATCTTTATCAATTTCAGTACAGGCATTCTATTTTTCAATCTTTTTGGTTTTGGCGATTGAGATATTCTGGTGGTTATCCATAATCAATGAAACAGACGTGGTCCAAACCACTTCGATTATTAAAAAGCATTATAGACTATAGTTTTGACTGTTACATCATTATAAATCTCAATAAAATAAAATGCATATTAGCCAAATATAACCTTCTTAGACAAATACCATTGGTTCATAGACTGCAAGCCTCTCATAGCCCCTGGTCGAACTCTACGATGAAGGTCTGTGATTAGCTGGCACTAGACACACCCTAGTAAGAAGAAAAGCCTACCAATACAAAGCAAGTATAATAACCACGTGTTAAACAAGTTACCAGATAACCAAGTACGGATAACCGGATAACAAGTATCCAAAAATGGATAGACTCAAAAATATTGATGGTTATTGAAGTTTTGCAGTTGCTATCTTTTAAGGTAAGATAGATTTTCAGATTTTATTTACAGCTACATTAAAATGTCCATGTGAAAGCTCAGAAAGCGATGGCAATACAGCTTACTTTATTCCATGTGTTATCAAACTCGTGTCATAATAAAGCTATTTCAACACTACTGTCACTTTTCAGTACAGGAGTCTAGACCAATCAGAGCTCAGGATTTCTTCAAAACAATGTCAGAATGAATGTTATGCAATGACCACACATCAGCTGTTTTGAACATTTCAAAAACAAACTGGATTTCAAATCGGAACTGTCGAGAATAATCACGAATTGGAGGTTATGTTATATTTGGGGCAAGTTATTTGATTCATTGGTGAGGTAAATCAAATGTAAGTTATTGATAGTTAGAGATAAAATATTGTATGCAACGATTGTATTTTGCCTTTTAAAGCAACTCTTGAGATGTTTAAAACTTACATCTCACTCATTGCTTGAAGGCAGTCATAATACAATCGTTACATGAAATATTATTGTGGCAGACATACAGTTGATTTTTGTCATCCATTTTAGATCTGTCTTATTTTTAGTAGAACAAACATCTTGGTCTCTGGGTGGCCCAGGGCTGGATAATAACTTGAGGGGCTCCTTACTCGATCATGATTAATGACCCAACAAGGATTTATTGAAATCGAACCGTTGTCCGTCCGTCTGTGCTCCAGCGCTTGGAAGAAAGATTCTAGACTCTTGAAACTTGGTGTATAGCTCTCTCATAGTTCTAGCTATAAAGATTCTCACTATAGGCTCCAGGTTAGTAAAAATCAAAACACTAGCAACTGTTGCTGTTCAGATTCGAAAATCAAAGCATTGAAAATCACGAGGACTTATTATCAACCCAATTACCAACATTATTTTTTTAAAGAGCAAGCGTCTTCATTTTTGATTGCGTTGAAATCATTTTCTAAATTACTTTAAATCATCGAATTAAAATAAAAACAGGAAATATTGATGCATGATAAAGATACAAAAACAAACAAAACTCTTTTTCTAGAGCTGCCAATGAGCATTTCTTGTGAATTGGAAAGCCAATATGATGTTTATAGAAATTGAAGCAGTTGAATGGCAAGGTTAGTAGAAAGGTTAGTTTAGATCCAAAAGAGAGCTGTTAGGTGTATGGAAGGACTAAATAGATCAGATTCATGTAGGCCGTTGTTTAAAATACTTGGTCTCCTAACCGTACCCTGTTTATATGTGTATGAAGCTATTTTATATTTCAAAAATATTGATATTAAACAAAATATCAATATTATGGCATTTGATGAAATTGGCCAACAAGGCATACAATATATATATGAATATATATATCTATAGTGGAGTAAAGCCATCAGAAAGCCTCTCAAGATCGTCGGCTACAATTTTCTGACAATATGATCCCTCCACTTTCTTCAAACTCCATGGCAAGAACACAAAAATAGTTCATTATGACGAAGAAATTGATTTCCTCTCCCATGAAACAGTTCATAGAAAATCAATAAACCGCTCCATGGAAAACAGCAAACAAACCCCCGATTCCCAGTTTCCACTTTTATTTTCCCCATTTTCCTCACTCACATCCTACAGGAAACGTAAACCACAATAACCCGTGGATGCTCTGCAAGTGTGTAGGTGAAAGGGAGTGGCATGGAAGCAAAAAAAATGGAAAAACATTACAGCGGCTAAGCAATGATAAATAAAATGTGATGCATGAACAGAAGGTATAAAATATTGATGGCCGCTAGCAAGCCAGTCAGTAGTCGATGATCTGACAAGGAAAAAGAGTGGAAAAGAGGGAGAAAAAGGAGGAATAACAGAAAAAATTGTTAAAAATGAATGTCGATTGGTAGTTTGGTGGCAGAGGTGGGATCGGAATAGGATGAGGGGGGAACGTTTGAGTATCCTTCCCCCCCACAACTTTTTAACCATTTGTCCATATCCCTTTCTGGTGTGCTATGACAACTGAGGTTACAATGAACAGTAAAAGACACACACAAACACACACACACACGCGCATACACGTATTTGAAGCATCACACATAAGCTCCGTACACATGAACAGTGAGGCAGAGGACTATCGAAATTAAATGGGTTACCTCTCACTCTCAAAATCCACTGTCTCTTTTGGGTTAATTTTTTTCCCAACAGAGTTTGTTTTCCAGAAATGAAGGCTGGTGGGGGGGGGGGAAGAACCGCTAGGTTCAAGGGGGCGTTACATATCGTTTCAGTTTTGGTAGCATTTTTTTACGGCTTCTGTCTCACTCATTGCATATCATTTTTTTAAAGCGACTTTCCTGATGATCGCTTCTACCCCTCACTCCCCCCTCCATCATTCCCCCCTTCCTACACATCATCTTCACCCCCCAACCTCTTCCTCCCATAGCAGCTCACCACACAAGGGTTGTTTAAAAAAAAAATACAAAAACCCGAACCAATGATACAAAATGTTCATGTCACTTCCTTTTGGGGGGTGTAAGGGGGTGCTGGGAGGGGGAATACCCTTAATTCCTTCCCCACCCCTCTTCCTGAAGCAACTTTCATCTGAAAACATCATCTCCCTGTTCAATGACGACTTCTATGGATCAGTGAAAAAAATAATAAAAAAATACTGTTCGTGGGTAGCCGCGGTCATGTTTTTAGTTGTTTCCATCACCTTTTCCTTTCCCTCGTCATCCTTTTCCTACTCTTCCTTCTCCTCCTCCTCCTCTTACTCTCTCCTCCTCCTACTCTTCCTTCTCCTCATTCTTCTCTCCTCCTCTTCTTACTCTCTCTTCTCCTCCTACTGTTCCTTTCCTCTCTCTTGTCCTTGCCTCATCATCCCTTATGAACGTTTTGTCATTCCTGGGTTTCGACAAAAAATACATAAATCTGTTTATCGCTGTTTTGGCTACGCCTTTCTTCAATATATATATACGTACCTATATATATTTACCTTATATATATATTCGTTTATTCTCCATTTTTTTTTTTGTTTGTTGTTTGTGTTCCTCCTGTTGTATTTTCCTTTTTGTTTCGTACAGACCTTCCCATCTTCTGTTCTTCTTCTGATCATGGTTTCCTCACTCGTTTTACCTGATTGTTTGTGATTCCATTTTCTCTTCTGTTTAAAGATTTGACTTTATTTTTCTAGTTTTTTTCATTTTGTATCTTTTTGATATCTATTTCTATTTAGATATTGATCACTCTCTGATGTGATTCTACTTTCTGCCCCTAGATGCATCTAGCTTTAAGATCTTGTACATTTTGACAGCCAATCTTTCTTTGTAGTGGCGAAGGTGATAGAGTGGAAGATATCTATAATGAATAATAAAACTTAAAGTTGTCACAGCAAAATTTATTGAAAATAGTGAGATACTAGTTTCGGTTGTTACACCATTATCAATCTCAAACAAACTAAAGCTAAGTATAGAGTAGTTTAATATATACTAAAGACGGAATGATACTATTGGTTGAGGGAGAAAGTGCCTCTAATAGGCTGATCTTCATTGAATGTCTGTGATTGGCTGAAGGCCAAAACAATACACGCCCATTGGTGAGAGGATCATCAAGGAATAATCAGTCTCAAAATCAAGAACCAAAAACTAACAAACAAGAACACTACTTGTAGGCCTACACAATGGCTAGAATTGAACAATTTAAACAATTAAAATTAAATAAAAAATGAAGCTAAATAAAATGGAGTTAAGGTCAACATAGAAAAGCAAGTTTCTCTACTTGTTAAAAAAAAAGTAGGCCAGAATCATGATAAAATCAAGTTAGTTGTATTGAATTGGTTGACCAAGAGGAGTTTATAAATTATTTATTGAATTGCAGTGACCTAAAAGCAAAACCAAACAACAGACAAGAAAAATACCCAATGAGGCTAGGATTGAAAAGTATTTTTAAAATTAAAAAATTGAAGCCAACTGGAATGCAAACAACGTCAACAGAAAAAAGGTGTTTTCTTCGGTTGACCTTAATTGCATTTCAGTTAGCCTCAATTTTCTAATTTAGCTTAAAATTGAAATTTTTCGAGTTTTGGTGTTCTATTGATCTATTGCACAAGTGATTTTAAACTTGAATTTAACTGAAATACATATTGAGGAATAAAATAACATAATTTTTACTTCAATCTAACAAACAGTTTTTTTCGAAATGAAATTTAGAAAATTTGAAATTCCTTACAGATTAAAATTTTTTCTCGAAAAAACGAATTGTTTCATCAGTGTAAAAAGTATGTCATTTTATTCCTCAAGGTGTCTTAGTTATAGAAAATTTATTAAAAGTTTCAAATCACTAGTAGGTGAGATCAATTGCTCCCAAAAACAATAAAATCTACTTTAAACCCCCATATTCTATAAAATAATTGATGAAATAAGTTTTTCTCACAGCGATAGATAACATTTCAAAGCCTTAATCAAATACAAGAAACTTGGAAAATTTTTTTGACCAAAAACCCTGCGCACAGCCTTAATAAACACCCTAAGACAATCTCTGAGAACTTCATCAATTTGGAAATTTTTTTAGGTCCAATGTAGATTCCGTCTGAGCAATTATATTTTTTGAGAAAAAGACTCATAAAGTTATGCAATTGAACATGTAAATACTTGTACTCGATATTATTTCTTGACTTGTGTTTCAATGTAACTCCATTTGTTAGTATCAGTAATTATTTTTATTTTTATTGTATTGTATTTTTATACTTATTGCATTGTCGTTTGCAGAACATTCAATGTAATGGACATGCGAAAAATAAAGAAACTTGGGAACTGGAGGAGGATTAAAATAGATGAAGCATCTGTCTGGTACACACCCTCTCAGTTATTGCCACCTGATAATGATACAATTCCTTCCTCAACACTATAAGGACAGCTCTTAAAAGTAGGATTTCTAAAACTTTATTTTTTAATCGCTTTCCATTTTTAGTTCATTTTTAAATGCGTTATAAATGTTTGTACCTTATTTTTGATTACATTTTTTCCATAGTCGCAAGACGGGGTGAGACTAGTTGAAATTCTTCCACCCCCCCCCCTCACCCACAGGGATCTACAAGACCTTTCTACTCCACTGCTCTCATAATTACAGACATAACTTTATTCTAAAAATATAATTGAAAAAAATTATACGTCGTCTTTATATTGTATGAAACTATTACCTCAAAGGAAAGCTTAATACCGTACCATTTCCCAAAGCTTCTTTCAACCATCGCTATAAAATACAATATCCAAAAAAGTTATACCACAGAGACTGTGTAAATCATGTATATTATTTTTGTGGTAACACCCTCAACCCCTTACAACATTATATCAATCCTTATAGAGCTAGGTTTGGCTTCAGTTGAATATTCATCACAGTAGTCACTATTTTCAGAATCCTCTCTGTTTCCATCCGATTTACAGCTTTCAAAACTTTTCTTTCTACCCAAATTACATTTTTTATCATCATTACGCGCGGTTTTTCTATCCGAAGAAGACCCCAGATTTCTTCTATCGGCATAGCTAATTTTCGTATATGATTTATTTCCTAATCTGTTTTTTTCTGGAGGTTTACGGTTAGTTCCATTGTGCGAATTCTTTTTTGTCACATTGAAATAATCTCCATTCATGTTATGTGAGCTTCTTATAATTATTGGCCGCCTATTCCTTCTCAGTCTTCTCTTTCTCGCTGCTAGCTGTATGCACCTTTCTACAATTTGAAAAGATTTCAATCTGCTTATCGGAACTAACGGTGTAACCCCGATTTTTTTGTCCACAATCTGAGGAACAATTTTTTGTACATTTTTAAGTTTGCCGCCCTTTTCTACACGAGGTGGATCGTCCATTTCAAATGTCACATTTTTTTCTTTTGATGCAGACGTTGAGAGCGGTGTGTGATTCCTGAATTTGATTGAACTTTCTGGTTGATTGTTTTGTGTTGGAGCACAGTGATTTGAGCTGCTTGTTTTCAGTATGCCTTTCATTTTCCTGCAAAAGGGATGCAAACATAATTAATTAGAAAGTAATTGCTGTTGGAAAGAGCTATACGCGACTATTACCTAGAACGGTTTATTAAAGAGTGATCATAATCATAAAAAGTATCCTCTTGAATTGAAAACATCCTCCTTGTTGAAAATGATTTTAAAATATAATTTTTTTCAGGTCTTGTAACGTCTTGGAGACTCCAATTAAGGAGTATAAGACAAGTCAGATTAACAATAATTATACTATCTTAAACACTAGTTACAATAATTAATATATCAATTAGTTGAGGTGAGGCTTCATTTTGATATGAAAGTAACTCTTATCCACTATAAAAAGCTTCATCAACTAAATATTATTTCAATTATTTTTTAATATTTCTATAATTTCAAGACTCTTTAAAAACTGCGGTAGCTTGTTGTAGAGTTTCCTACCAATATGACTAGGTTTTTGTTTGAATAAGCTACTATTGTGATTCACCAAGTGATATCTCCTCGGCTTCTTGTATTATAATCGTGTACGTCAAGATTTTGGTTAATATCACTCTTTTTACATATAAAGTAGCTTCATACACATATAAGAAGGGTACATTTATTTATTTATTACAAGAGGCACTATCAATAATTAAAGATACAACAGGCACAGCTCAATACTGCTCTATTTACAAATTTTGAACTAAAAAATACAAATTCCAGGTTATATCCAAGTTCAACTAGAAATTTCACTTTGAAGAACAATTACTAAATAAATTACAGTTAGGAGACCAAGTCTCTTGAACAACGGCCAACATGAATCTTATCTATTCACTATTTCTATAGACCTAACCGCTTTCTTTTGGATCTTAAACACCCTATCAAGGTTTTTGTTTATGAATTACTTCATACTAAGATAGCATATCTAATATGTGACAGTAAGAGCTTATAGTAATCTGTAAAAAGTAATAACATAGCAACCGGTGTCCCGAAGAACAACGGCTGTTAATGTTCAAATTAAGCTATGCCCTAATAAGTTAACTGCTATAACTTCAACATCCTCCCAACTTGAATATGCCTTGCTCTTGTATATGAATCTAATGAATTTCTCCTAATAATAATAAGCGTATGGCTTTTAATGGTGGGGAGACCCTTACGGGTAGTTCCACCTCGCCGTTTGAGCCATGTTACGGGGAACATGGTGGACCTCCTAACCCAGAACTTTAGTCAAAATGTCTGCCACCATCCTTGAAGTTTTAATACAGCAAAGTTCAACTTAACCACTATGATTTCAACAATCGCAATCTGCCTCACTCCTCGTTTGCGTGGTCCGCTCATTAGAACGAGACATATTCATTTTTGGTGGTGCTTTGTTATTTATGTCATGTAAACTAGATTATGTTTATGTTTATCCACAAGCTTATGTATTTTTCTTATTTTATTCTAATTCAAGTTTGCTTTGTAAGTTTATTTCTGTTGTTTGGCAATAAATTTCAATTTCAAAATTTGAACTTCTCATTACATTACGAACTAAAAGTCTTATTGAATTTTTTTAAATAATTTACGACATCGCAATGTTGTGACATATTACTAATTGAGGTCTGAAGAGTCTTATTGATGAAGGATGATGAGAAAATGACGGAGGTGGTGAAGAAGAAGATTCATTGGTTGATTCATTTATTGTATGTACTAGGTTTTGCAAGACCCATTGTACATTGAACAGAAATACAAAATTAGAATAAATTATAATCAATGAAAATAAAAATAGATATAAATTCTAATGAAAATAAATTGTATATCATTTACACTGTAAAAGATTCATGTAATAAAATAGCACTTAATGAAATAGATTTAATGGATCGACAAAGTACCTAGAGGGATAATAAGAGAGACACTATTTAATTGAATAAGTTATTACACATTCTAGAAATCAAGATTCAATTGAATCGGGCAACCTGCTAGTTCTATATGCATTCCTTCCTTCACAATGTGAAACCTGGCGGAAAAATCCAACACTCAGCACCTGCCCCACAACAGGTTTGTTAGAATTTTGTTTGTAGATATAGTAAAGGATTCACCGCTCTCATAAATGGATTAAAACTGGCAACCAGCTTGTAAGCCTAGGCCTACTTTTAAGACTGTGTCACACTTACCATCAATAAATATGTTGGATACTAGAAGTGAAGTAAATAGAACATTCGGTAATTGTGCCGCAGATATTAGCAAGAAAAAATCACTTGAAACCTTCACCAAATTGTAGTAGTATTATGTCTCCTGATCACAATTATCAAGTTTTTAGGTGTCGGTCTCAATTAATTAATTAATTATTCAATATTAAAAACTCACCTTTTGAACATAACTACGGCTCTGTAAAGCCTTTATAGTACCTTAAGCATAACATCATAGACGAACTGATACTTCGAGCAATGGAGTGCCATCAATATA
The DNA here is from genome assembly GCA_948455865.1 of Conomelus anceps. Taxonomy (NCBI): domain Eukaryota; kingdom Metazoa; phylum Arthropoda; class Insecta; order Hemiptera; family Delphacidae; genus Conomelus; species Conomelus anceps. The sequence continues at coordinate 7,308,851 of OX418222.1, forward strand.
TCAGTGCCATCTATATCATGACATCGGTAATAACGGGTGTGCTATGGGAGCCTGAATTGGTTCATTTTTTACCTTTTACCGTTTACCGGTGAATTCAATTTTATAAATTTTATTGGTTTTATTCCATTTACCGGTAATGATAAAGATCATTATTCTGAGCCTGTGAGTCTGAATAGTGGGTTTAGAATTATTAATGTGATTAGACTAATCGAATGCTCAGTTTTGGTTTCATGCACCAGTACAGACTCTCAGGCTATTATAAATATGTGCAGTAAAGTAAATTTGAGAGATTTATCTCTTTTTAATATCAATATTATTTCTGTACTGCAATATTGAAAATGTTACGGGTATTGCTACTAATTTGGCTCCTTTATCAAAGTGATTTCTGTCAGTTTCATGATTCTCAATTGGTGATTACAAGGAGCCTGTTATGTTCAAAGTTTCAAATGTCAAGAATCTTCTTTCTAAGAGATTTATCACAGGTTTATAGGTGAAACAACATAAGTGAAAACCTAAACTGTCAATTTTTATTCACCTAGCATTTTGAACATTTATTGATTGCCCTGTGAGCAGACTGCCAGAGATTAGAACCAATCTAGAGTGGCTACTTGAAGTTTGTGATATTTAACCTAGCCTAATCAAAGCTAAACTAGCCTAGCCTAACCAAAGCTAGCCTGACCAAAGCTAACCTAACCTAGCTCAATCAAAGCTAGCCTAACCATACCTAACCTAACCTACCATAAAATTGCTGAATTGGAATGCTAAAAATCTAGCAATGCTAGGTTTGGTAAGGTTAGGCTAGGCTAGTTTTGGTTAGGTTAGCTTTGGTTAGGCTAGGTTAGGTTAGCTTTGCTTAGGCTAGGCTAGCTTTGGTTAGGTTAGGATACATATGCAAATTACATGTTACATGTCACATTTAACCTTGATAAATTTGTTCAATCTAGCAAGGCTGGGTTGGTTGGGAATTTCTTTAATCAGGCACAAGGCATCACAAACACACATATCATTCAAAGGTTCTGCCATGATGAACAATGAAAATTGTGTTCAATGTAGGGATGGAGTATCAATACCAAAATTATCAATATATCATATCAATATTTTGAAACTGGTATGATATTTATTGTGATATAATATCAATGTATTCCCGATATTCTGTCACTATATTAATTAATTATAGTGTTCATTATTATGTTTCCATTAATTCCGTAATGCAAAAAATCTCTTTGATAATTTTTTTTTATTTTAAAATTTTTACATTCAGAAATAATATCAGGTTGTAAATTAACAGTCAAAAATCATTATTCAACATAAAATATATTATTCTTCAAATATATTCTCATTGCAATATATCCGTGAGTTCAGAGTAAAACAAAAGCATCAGTTTCAGATTCTATAGCACTCTATGATATTATCATTAATCGTCGTTAGTCACAGTTGTCAAAGTTCATAAGCTAAAGAAATAGAAGGCCCAAGCGGCAAGCGCCCAAAACCCAAAACCCAGGTTGTGGTGACAGATTATGTAGAAGTATGTGCAATGCATCAAGTGATAAGATTATGGAACAAATTGAAAATGCTTTTATTATTGAATAGATGAATTGTATGAGTAAATAATTCATAAACTAGAATGCAAATTATTGTGTTGGAATGATTCATGCATTCTAAACACACAATTATTCAAGTTAATTGCTAAAGAGAATCGTTTTGGGAGAAAGTGCACTATATGGGCTTCTAACCAAACCTAACCTAACCTGGCTAGATATGACTGAACCACCTCATACCTTCATTATTTTGATGCATAAGTGCCATTTGATGAAAAGTGACTAATTCCTATTAATTTACATTTTGTGATAAAGAGTTCCTTTTAGTTTATTGTTTTGTCTGTTAATAAATTTTGTTGAAATTTAACGTTTTATTATTATTAAAACTTTTTCATCCAATTAATGAATATCATAGTATCATAGTTTTTATGAATACTAATAGTGTTCACATAATCTTCCAAGTTATTCAATTTAAACACTATTGACCGAAGCCCATATACTGCACTCTATGGAGTGCAGAATATGGGCTTCTCTTAAAAATGACGCGATTAAGTGAATTATGTCTTTATCCGACTAGATATCCATCTGAAAATGAGTGTAATCATAGTATGTAACCTCTCCCATGTTCAAATAATCGAAAACATCCAAGTTATTCAATTGACAACAAGTTATTGACAGAAGCCCATATAGTGCACCACAGCCTCATTTTGGGGTTCTGTTCAAAAGGTGAGTTTTTAATATTGAATCATTAATTAGTTAATAGAGACCGACACTTAAAAACATGATAATTGTGATCAGGAAACATAATATCACAATTTGGTGAAGGTTTCAAGTGGTTTTTTTCTTGCTTTCATCTGCGGCACAGTTACCGAACATTCTAACTCCACTCAGTCTATCAAGCCATAAGCATTGGATTTTTTTGTAGAACACCTAGAACCGACTATAAAAAAATGATACTATACTAATTCGAACAATGCACTCACCTGTTTTGTTGTGAATCCATGAATTATGCGTGAAATAAATAATGAATTGTGTGTGAAATATATAGTAGTGTGTTTGGTGAGTTGTTTTGAAAATCTACATTATGACTGTGTTATTATTGCCATGGTAACTGAAATAATATTTTGAAGCACGGGTAATAGAATAGAATGGTGGGGTCCACGAGGTGGATGCGCAGTAGACTAGCGAGCCGATGACGTAACTGGTGCTCACTGCTGCTTATCGCTGTCGCCTGAACTAATAAATAGAACCAGTTTACCAGTGTTTCTGCAGAGATTATCATGGACGAAATCTCAACAAAGGATATAATGTGATGAAAACCCTTATCAGCTTCCATGAGATTTCTGCAGAGATTATACAGTGCTAAGTCATACATCGTGAACTGACTTCTGTTGAACCCGATTATTTCCTTAAATCTATATATATATAAAAATGAATGTCTGTCTGTATGTATGTATGTAAATAATAGAGAATCAGTATGTTCCCTATAGACTTCAAAACTACTTGACAGATCGGCATGAAACTTTGGGAATATGTTGTGTGAATATTGGGGATGGTTTCTGACCATAAATCTTTGTAGGGGGGCTAATAGTTATTAGTAATTAATCCATTTTACAGACCTAACCTACTGAACATGCCGGCCATTATGCCACAGAAATGATTGGAACGGAAAGATGATCGTGTGAAATTCAAGTTAATAAAAATTGGCAACTGTACACATGCATCAGTAGCCCAGTGATTAGCTGTCACGCGTCTGGCGCTAAAGGTTCCGATTTCAAATCCCGTTCCGGACACCGTTTTTTTGTTCATGGTTTTCTACTCTAATTATTTTCTACGCTAGAATAAATTAATAATGAGTTATCGTTCGTATCATACATGTTTTATTGTTTCTTATAATACAAATAATTTATACATATATTATAAAAGTCGATATATGTATGTTCCCAGTAAACTCCGAAACCGCTGAACCGATTTTTATGAAATTTTCAGGCACAATGTAGAATAGTCTCGAGATGTTTCCTGTGAGGTTTGGGAGTTCAAAAGTCCTCGCTGAAGGACACAAAAAGGAGAAATCTATCCTAAAGCTAATACCCTTAGCGGTGTTATTTACGCTGTCTGGAACGCAAAGACTTTGCATGTATAGTCTGAGCCTTGCAGTATGTAGGAAACATACGACTGGGTATGATGAAATTTAATTATGCCAGGTTGATGAAATCTGTTGACCAATGCAGCTAGAAATTTGAAATGCAGCCTCCGCGGGAGGTGGCGAAAAAAAATCAAAAACCTAGCTTCTACCCTTATAGTTGTAGGAGGTTTAAATTTGAAATGCTTCTTCATTCAGAGGTGGTGATTAAGAAAACAACAAAGCCTCTATGATCAGCTGGAAGAGCATTAGGACTAACTTCTTTCCTCATTTGAAATGTAACCTCAGCGGGAGGTGGCAAATAATAAAATCAAGGAGAATTTTTATGAGAACGTAGCAACGCGCGTCGGGCCAGCTAGTATTATTATAATCAAGTAGGTAATTGTATTTTCAAGTTCGGAAATATTCGTGCTACAACCTTTATATGAACCATTTTAACGTTACTTGACTTATTAAACGAAAACTGAAACTAAATTGACTGGGCTGTATGTCTAGATGCGTGTGGTGCTCTATTCACCGAGCACCGGTGACGTCACGCTGCTGGCGGATGTTCTCTTCCATTACCCGTGTTTTAAAGTACGGTAAGTTTGAGATTGAAAACTTGACTTCTGGACATTTTTATTTTCAACGATTTTTCTAAGTTTTGATTTTGCCGATTATTAAGATAATAACTATTACCGGTACTGTACCTTCTCTTACCAACCTTTTTTTGAAATGTGGGAGCTTTTTGCAATCATTCACACGGTTTTGAGTGTTTCATAATACTTCCCGGTCGCTCGGAACCCACCTAAACCTGTAAGTTCAACTCATCCATCACCATCATCCAACTCATTACTCACGCTTAGCTATCAGACCTAAGTGGGCTTAGTACTTGAAAAAAAAAAAACGCCAAGACACTGGATTGGATGAATATTCAAAAGATAGATCATTTCTGCAATTTACATTCAGGGATGTATTTATGGACGTTCCTTTAGTTCTCTTGACTCGAAATGTAATGCTTATTATTATCATTACTATTATTATTATTATTATTATTATTATTATTATTATTATTATTATTATTATTATTATTATTATTATTATTATTATTGTTATTATTAGACGTAAAATTTCCAAAGTGGAAGACGCTGAGTAAAGATGGTTCATTTTTTGGAGTTGTTCTTGTTTGCCCACCAGCCTTTTGTGCGAATTCAGCTTTTCTCTCTTCATTCCATTTTGTTCCAACTCTTGGAGGTTTTGTCTCTGGGAAACTTCCCATTTATAAAGTTTTATTCTGAAGTTCTTTCTTTAGTAAATTTCATTGTTGGTTATTTTGGCCGGTACTAGGTCGTTTTCAACATTTTGTATCTATTCTCCTCCATTAACAAGTGGCGCTACATAGTTTACAATTTCTTTTTGTTAGTCTATTGTCTGGAAGCCTCATGATATGACCATAAAATTTAAGGCGTCTTTTCCTCATAAATATCTGTCAAGAATGAACATGTATATGTTCAAACTTCGCCGTTCCATGTAGATACATCACAATCATATTATCGTTATCAAATTGCATCTTATACTGTATACATATCGTTCATTAATTCTTTAGTTTAGATTTGTAAAATTCATAGAACAATAATTACAGTACTTATATATTTTTAACTATCATAATCTAGAAACTAAGACTGTGCATTTTGTAATCTACATGAATAAAGTAAATAATCTAATCTAATCTCTATTACTGTAATATTATTCTATATTAGAATATTCTTCAACTTTAGACTTTCTCTGTAATCTATATCCGTTTTTGGTACACCTTGGTCCTAGGATTCTCCTAACTATTTTCTTTCTTCCTTCTTAAGATGTTCCATATCCATTATTATTATTATTATTATTGTTAGGGGCAAAATCGTGTAAAGAGACCCGGATGACGTCACTGCATCAGCTGACAGGGCTCGACAGATAGGTTGAGATGCGCGTGGACACTACCTTGTCTTCTAATTAAAAAAATGTAGAATTTGACTGAACTACTACAGAACGACTGTCATAGATGTTCAGGAGTCTATCTGCAATGTGTAATGAAGCAAGCCTACACAGATATTGGAAACGGTCCTTTAGAGACGAGATGAAGACCGGTCGATTACATGCGCTGTGTATGGGAGCCACAGCAAAGCTTCATCGGGCCAGAAAAAAGCAATTGAGAAGGAAAATAATAATAAAAAAATTGGATACCACCGAAACCACGAGGGGCGAAGAGGATGGATGAGGGGGGGGGTTTATTCCAAGATGGCGGACCAACGAAGTTCCGATGAATTGAGAATCAATGTGAGATTTATCGTATACGGATTCAGATTACTCTCACATATCCTCTCACTCTTTTTCACTCTTTCATTGGACCCCCTCCCACATACTCTCTCACTCACTCACTCGCATTCACTCTCTCATTCGCATTCACTCCCTCACACCTTCTCACACTTGCTCACTCATTCCTATCATTCTCACTCTCTTTCTTTTTCACACTCTCATAATCTCAACAATCTCAACTTCATCATCATTCTCATTTTTCTCTTGTATTTCATAAGTCCATTATATCAATTATTTCCCAGTTATTTTTTCTTTTTTTTTTGCTACATAAATTTCATGAGTTATTTTTTATTATTTGCAAATCTGTCTTTTTCTTTTTTTTTTAATTAATCTTTATACCTTATTTCTACATTAATTACTTTTATGTATTCTAATATATATTTTTGGCTATATTTATCAGTGTTTGCCATAGGTCTTACTAGACCTGGCAATGTAAGATGTGATAAATAAATATCAAATATCTCTCTCATTCACTCTCACTTTTTCTCACTCTTGCTCTTTCTTACTCTCATTACAACTCTCTTTCTATCTTACTTACACTCACTCTCTCTTATTCATTCTCCCACTTTCTCACTCACGCTCTCTCTCATTTTCTCTCTTTATCACTCTCTCTCTCTTCCACTCCCTCTCTCACTCTCTTTTTCACACACACTCTCTCCCTCTCTCTCTCTTATTCTCTCTTTCTCGTTTTCTGTGAAATATCTTACTAAAATGTATTCTTTTATTCTATAGAAACTAATTCTAGTAGCGTTCACTGGTAGGTTGAGTGTAAGATAGGGCTGTTTTGCCCTAACTCCGCCTTTTTGTGTAAATGCATCACCTAGATATTGCAATTCACTTATTATGCAAACATTCTTATTAATTGCAGTAACCAAACATACAAAACAGTTTAATAGTGTATCGTTTAGAAAATATTTTTACTCTATCTTTCTTGAATTTAGGTGTGTCATTCATTGCAAGGTTATAGTCAGTAGTCATATAAATTGTACTTTTACTCAAATAAAGATATCTGAATCTGAATCTCGCTCTGTCTCTCTCACTCACTGTCTCGTTATCAAATTGCATCTTATACTGTATTCATATCGTTGATTAATTCTTTAGTTTAGATTTGTAAAATTCAAAGAACAATAATTACAGTACTTATATATTTTTAACTATCATAATATAGAATCTAAGACTGTGCATTTTGTAATCTACATGAATAAAGTAAATAATCTAATCTAATCTCTCTCTCTCACTCATCTCTCTCTCTCTCTCTCTCTCTCTCTCTCTCTCTCTCTCTCTCTCTCTCTCTCTCTCTCTCTCTCTCTCTGTCCGGCCAAAGAGAGTTTGAACTTTACCGCGCTAGGATGAGAAATTAATTGGAATATTTTACAGTGCACATACATGAATCCCTCACCAGCAAATTAGAAGAAGGCTTTTTTTCATCCACCGGTCTGTGAGTCCATATCACTGTGTCTCACGATAATATCATCTAAAATTGAAGCTTTCGCTTTTCTACTTCTCTCTTTAATTTTTCAAGGAAAAATCGGCTTTTTTATTGAAATCGTGCCTTTGTCCCCCTAGCGCTTGAAAGAGAGATTCTAGACTCTTGAAACTTGGTACATAGCTTCCTTATAGTCCAAGTGAGATCGCTATTGATTTTGGAGTTTGGGGGTCGAATATAATAGCTATTTGTGTAACTAGAGTGCAAAATAGCGTTTTTCTGCATCGAGAGAAACAGTTTTTTTCACGAGCCAAAGGCGAGTGAGAAAAGTTTCTCGAGTGCAGAAACAATACTTTGCACTCGTATTACACATTAAATTTTCCCTACAGTGATGTATAACGTAATTTAAACAGAACAAAACAGGACATACGTAACCTGACAATTCCTCACATAACCTATCTTCGAATCAAATCTATTTCAACAACTACAACAACTATTTCGCAGCTGAAGCAGAGTAGCCAACCTACTTGAGTCTGTTGCACCTTCACATTCGTTGTAATTTTGTCACAATACATAAATAAATACCAAATAGAATGAACTTTGAAAAAAATGACCAAACACTGCGCACCGACCTAACAGATTATCATCATATGCAGACAAATGAAAGTACATAATACAGGAAATTACAAAATTATCTCAGAGCTGTTTTCTAACAGAAATAATTGGATTCGTTATCAGGTTTTAAATATTTAGACGACCACTTTTTTATGCTGTTGTTTTTCTCTGTTTTTTTTTGTTTCATTGTCTGGATTAGCTTTTTTTGAGCGCTCTACCATCCTCCACCCTTTCACTCAAACACACTCTTTGTCCCTCTTGTTTCTGCTTCTCTCTCGTGCCATCATCATCTCCCTCAACTCACTATGTCCCACTCATTCTTTCTCTCTCGCTCTCTCCCTCACTCTTTTTCTCTCCTCTCTCTTTCTGTACTCTATCAGTCCCTCTTTTCTTCCTATTTCTCTCTTTTTCTTTCTCTCTCTCTCTATAGGTTAAGTGTAAGAGAGGGACACCGTCCCTAACTTCGCCTTTTCATGTAAATGCATCACCAATTTTTTCTCTTTTTTTCTGTATACCATATTAATCTCATTTTCAGTCGTAATTTCATGTTTTTATAATAAGTAACTGATAATTTTTTATGTAATATATCATTTGTATGAATAAAGTAATCAATCAATCAATCACTCTCTTACTGTCTCTGAGGGTCAAGTGGCAGAGACGGCTCCCAGGTAAAGGCAATCAATCAATCTCACTCTCACTCTCTCTCTCTCTCTCTCTCTCACTCTCTCTCTCTCTCTCTCTCTCTCTCTCTCTCTCTCTCTCATGCTCCCATCTATCATTGTTATATATAAATACTTTCTGCTATATACAATCAACATTGTTGTTAATAATATGATTTTTGTCAGTCATAATGGAAATTTGTAAATTTATGTAAATAAAGTAATCTTATCTTATCTCTCTTTATCTTTCTGTTTCTCTCTCACTCTCTCTCTCTCTACGTCACACACACTCTCTCTCTCTCTTCCTCTCTCACTCACATTCTCTCTCTCACACGTACTCTTTTTATCTAACACACTTTCTCACCCACTTACCCTCTCTCTTTTTTCCCCTCACTCTCTCTTTTTCAATCTCATTCACACCCTCTCTCCTCGAAAGTTGAGTACTTCAAGAGTGTACAAGATTTGTACAAACTTCACCGTTTTGTGTAAGCGCATCACTTGGATTCTCATTGCTTTGAATTAATATGAACTTATATGAGCATCAATATGAAACAATATAAAGTTACTGGCTTCAACTATTGTACGACAAAAATTCGCCATAAAACCGTACAAGTGTGAAAGCACCTATAAGAAAAAATGCAATATTTCCGAGTTCAACTGTCATACAACGAAAAGTTTCAGTGAAATTGTTGAAGTGTGAAAGCACCAATAAGAAACAATGTGAAATTTCTCCTTTCAACTGTCGTACGACGAAAGATTGTAGTAAAATCATACAAATGTGAAAGCACCAATAGGGAACAATGCAATATATCCAAGCTCAACTGTCGTACAACGAGAAATTACAGAAAAATCGTAAAAGTGTGGAGGCATCCTGAATCTTTTCTTCACATCCAAGTTATACTGTGAGAATTATTAAAAATCGAATGTTGGAAATCTGATTTTATTTCAATACAAGGTAAAATGTCCCTAGAAAATATTTTACTTCTCTTTCAAAAACCACTCATGAGCTCACTGAGTTTCTACGGAAAATTCAATTTTCCCATAGTTGGTTTTTCATGAAATAGAAGCCTTTGATTTGACGCTATTGGTTCAATGATTTTTCCAGAATTTTCTTTTCCAACCTGCATCAAAGACCAATACGATTATTTGTACATGTGGATCGAAAAAGCTTTTCCAGTCGTGGAAAATTCAATCGCATGACAGGAGAACTCTCTTTGGCAAGTTTGAAAATTGGGGTTTGAAATTAAAATTACAAAATGGCGGCATCATACCAGAATGCCAGAATGAAGATTACATATTTCATGTTTTCTCATTTGGGCATTCTCAATTT
>OX418222.1:7319101-7379938 GCA_948455865.1 Conomelus anceps
TATGCTAGTGAATAAAGAATATGATGCTGGTACAAAGCAGACCGTCTGAAACACTCTCACACTCCTCTCCAACCCACTCTCTCTTCATTACTCGCTCTCACTCACACCCCTCTCACAAACACTCTATCTCTCTTTCACATTCACTCTCTCTCACCCTCTCACTATAATAGCAGATCCTTTTAGAATAAAAGCAGGTATTATTAATTGATTATGGAGGAGCAATCTTTATGTAATCGTGTTGTAAGTCTAATTAAGACTAGATTTCGTTCTAGATCTTTTTTCAATCTACCTAGATCATCTTGTTACCAGTATTCATTTCTTTACTCTCTCTCCCCCACACTTTCAAACTCTCTCTTTCTCTCTCGCTCTATTTCTCTTTAGTTCTTTCTCACACTCTTGTGCTCCATATTATTTTCCCGGGCATCTTCCTTCTTCTTTTACTTCTCCTCTTTCCTTTCTTCTTCTTTTTCTTCCCTTCCTTCTCTTCCTTACCAGATAAATGTCGAGAATGAACGAATCTTTGACAAAACTTCGCCATTTTATGTTATTGCAACACTTAAATTGTCATCACCATAGCTTATATCATACAAATATCATTGTAAATAATTTCCAGCACTATAAAAACAATAATCCAAGTCTACTGTAGTATCTAAGTGATGTTGAAAATTTTGTTTTAAGGCTGTGCGCAGGGTCTTTGGTAATAATTTTTTTTCGAAGTTCATTGAATTGGATATTATTAAGGTATTGAAATGCTAACTATTGCCATGAAAAATTATTTTTTTCATCAAATATTTTATGGAATATGGAAGTTCAAATTTGAAATTTTTCGGTTTTTGGGGGAAATTGAACTCACCTACAAGTTATTTTAAACATTTGATAACTTTTTTACAACTGAAAGACACCTTGGGGAAAAGAACCGGTGGTTCGGAACCCACCTAAAACTGTAGATCCAACTCATAAATCACCATCATCCAACTCATTACCCACGCAACATCAATGTGGGCTTCATCCTAAAAAAAAAATGACACATTTTTTATTCCAATTCAAAAATTGTTTTTTTTTTAAATAATTTTTTGAAAAACTGAAATTTTTTGCATGTTTTAAAAAAATCATTTTGAAAACCAATTGTTTGATTGGAATGAAAAATATGTCATTTTCTTCCTCAATGTGTCTTCCATTTTAAAACAAATTATCAAAAGTTTAAAATAACTTGTAGGGGAGATAAATTTTAACATTGAACTCCCATATTTCATAAAATATTTGATTAAAAAAATAATTTATCATCACAATAGTCAACATTTCAATATCTTAATAATATCCAATACAATAAACTTAGAAAAAAAATCATGACCAAAAACCCTGCTGAGCCTACCGGTACTCATATGTGAAATTTGTAAACTCTTATCAATAAAGAAATCGAATCCCTTACTTCTTCTTCTTCTTCTTCTTCTCCTTCTTTCTCTCCTTTTCCTTCTTCTTCTCCTTCCCTTTCTCCTTCTTCTTCTCTTTTTTCTATTGTTTTTGTTTAGTATCTATTCGTTCATCATCGTTTAAATTATTTTTGTTTTACTCTGTTTATTCTCTTGTTGCTCTTCCTAACATTGTTTATCCCTGCATCATCATCTTTTACTTCTTCGTTGTCTTCTTCTTCTCCTTCCTCTTCCTGTTATATTTTCGCTTGCCTCCACTTCTTCTTCCTCCTTATTCTTCTTCTCCTCTACCACATACGACTTTTTCTTTTTTCTCTTGTCTTGTTGTACTTTTCTTCTTTCAATCCTTCATCTTCTTCTTTTTCTTACTTTTCGTTCTATTCCTTATATTTTTCTCTTTTACTTCATCATACTTTTATGTTCTGCTTCTCCTTCTCCCACTGTTCTTCTTTCTTTAGTTCTTCGCATTTTCTTTTCCTCTATTCTTCTCCTCTTCTACTACCTTGAACATCTCCTTACTTTTTGTTGACGCTCCTTTCCTTTTTCTTCTTATACTTCTTCTGCTCCTTTCTTTTATTCTTCTTTATTTTTCATTTTATTCATCATCTTCTTTTCCTCTTTCTTTGCTCCTTCTCCATCCTCTTCATCTTGTTCTTCTCCCTCTTCGTCACCCTGTTTTTCTTCCCTTGAAACTCCGTTTCTTCGGTTCTTTATTCTTCTCCTCTACCACCTCAATTAAAATAACTCTTTCTCTCCTATTCTTTCTTCTACCTCTTCTTTTTTCCTTCTTCACTCTCTCCTTCTTCTTCATCTTCTTCTCATTTTCCTTCTCCTCCTTTGTAAAATTCATCTACCAGCTTCTGGGTGGGTAGCATAATATAGCTTCTCAGTCGAAGAAATTGAGTCGAATGAAATATCAATAAATTCGAATTTATGTAGATTTGAACATTGCAACATCGATGTGGGTAGCTAGCACCATCGATCAGTTGATTGGATAACTATTATAATTCGGATTACGGTCATAAATAAATTGTTTCTGTTGATAATTAATGGTCAGAATAATTGAAAAAAGAAGAAGAAAAATATGTATTAGAGGGAGGAGAAGAGGTTGAATGAGGAGGAGCAGAAGGAGATGACGAGGGGGCGGCGGAGATATAGGTGAAGAAAATGAAGTAGGTGGAGGTGGAGGAGAAGGTGAAGGGGAGGAGGAGTAGGAGGAGGAGGAGGAGGAGGAGGAGAAGGAGGAGGAGGAGGAGGAGGAGAAGGAGGAGGAGGAGGAGTGGGAGGAGGGGAAGGAGGAGGGGGAGGGGGAGGAGGAGGAGTGGGAGGAGGGGAAGGAGGAGGAGGGGGAGGGGGAGGAGGAGGATGGGGAGAGGGAGGAGGGGGAGGAGGAAGTGGAAGGGGTTGTGGAGGAGGAGGAGAAGAAGAAGAAGGAGGAGGAGCATGATGATGCTTGTGTAGGACATGACTGGAATAAACAATGTAAGGAAGAGCAACAAGAGAATAAGCAGAGTAAAAAAATAATAATTCTCTAAATAAAATAATAATGAGAAGAGGAAAGAGGTAGAAGGAGAAGTAGAAGAAAAGAAGTAGAAGAAATGGAAGAAGTGGAAGAAGAAGAAAATTAAAAAGGAAGAAAAGAAGAAAAGAAGAAAAAGAAGGAAAAATATGTAGATAACGGTTAGTGAAAAGAAGATGATGGAGAAGTTCAAGAGGGAGTTGAAAGAAAGTAGAGAAGGAAGAAGAAGGGAGAGGTGGATGAGAAAGACAGAGAAAAAGGAGAAGGAAGGAAGAAAATAACAACGAGGAGAAGAAGAAAAAGAAATAAAGGAGAACGAGAAAAGGATGACAAGGAGTAGGCTTAGAATGTGGAGGAGGAGGATTAAGATGAGGATGAGGATGAGAAGAAAGAGGAGAAGAAGGAGGATGAAGATGAGGATGAGGAGGAGAAGAAGGAAGATGAAGATGATGAGGAGGAGGAGGAGGAGGAGGATGAGGATGAGGAGGAGGAAGAGGAGGAGGAGGTGAAGGAGAAGGAGAAAAAGAAGAAGAAGAAGAAGAAGATGAAGAAGAAGAAGAAGAAGAAGAAGATGAAGAAGAAGAAGAAGAAGATGAAGAAGAAGAAGAAGAAGAAGAAGAAGATGAAGAAGAAGAAGAAGAAGAAGAAGAAGAAGAAGAAGAAGAAGAAGGAGGAGGAGCATGATGATGCTTGTGTAGGACATGGCTGGAATAAACAATGTTAGGAAGAGCAACAAGAGAATAAGCAGAGTAGAAAAATAATAATCCCAAAATATGATAAACGAATTGATACTGAAGAAACAACAGAAAAGGGGAAACGTCAACTGAAGAACAATATTATTCAATTTTTGAACAGAAAAGAATGGATATATGGATATATATTATATTCCATGAAATGAAATTTATGTGGAAAAGAAGAAAAAGAGAAAGGCATTGAAGGCCAAGATGATTGAAGAGAAAGGAGAAAATGATGGAAGTAGAAAAATAAGTAGAAAAAATCATCATTATGATGATGAATTTGTAGAAAATAAGAAGGATAACGGAGAATAAGAAGAAGTAGAAAGAGAGGAGGAGAAAGGAATTGAAAAAAGGATTGAATGAGTATGATGGAGTAGGGTCAAAATAGGCAAGAATAGAGATGCAATCATAAAAAACAGTAGAAGAGAATGAAAAACAGTAGAGTGAAACAATCATAATTTCAAAAGAGAACAGACGAATAGGTGTTTAAAAGCAGTTGAGGAGAGAAAGAAAACCGTCAACCAAAACACAATGTTTGACAAATGACCAGAACACAGTGATATTGTGTAAAATGATAAACAGAGATCCAGGCAAAACTCCACTTCAATCTACTAAAACGTGAAATAAAACAAACAGGCAAAGTTCTCAGAAAGAAAAGTAAAATGTATAAAGTGAAAAAGAGTGTGGTGGAAAAAAAGAGAGAACGTCAGAGAGTGAGAGAGAAACAATGAGAGGGAGTGAGTGGGCGCGAGGGAGGAAGAATGATGAGTGAAGGAGAGAAAATGACAGAGTGAGGGACAACGAAAAAGATAGATAGATAGTTAGATAGAGAGACTGAATGGGGGAGAGAGAATTAGAGAGAGAGAGAGAGAGAGAGAGAGAGAGTGAGAGAGAGAGTGTGTGTGTGAGAGAGCGAGAGGGCGTGTGTGAGTGAGAGAGAGAGTGAGTGAGTAAGAGGGTGTGTGAAAGAGTGAGTATGATGAGTGAGGGAGAGAGTGACAGAGTGAGAGGAAACGAAAAAGAAAGTGAGAGAAAACGATTGAACGAGTGAGAGTGCCTGTGTGTGTGTGTGTGTGTGTGTGTGTGTGCGTGTGCGATAGAGGAAAAATATGAGTGAGAAAGAAAGACTGTTTGATAAAGGTAAGAGCACGAGATATGGCAATATTTCCAGTTAACGAGCAAGGAATGTATTGCAAATCATTCTGATGTCAAATGCTTTCGCAAAGTCTAGAAAAGGATGACAGAGAGGGCGAAATCAACCCCTCTCGATTGACTAAGACCCCTGGAGATGAGGGAAAGGGGTGATTTTTTTGGTGGGGGTTCAAGAGAGGGGGACTGAGAGAGCGAGAGACAGAGAGACATGCGAAAAAATCAACAAACAGGTAGAATAATAACGATAAACAACAATAGGACAGAAAAATACAAACAGTCATCGTCTCGTATTCTTTTCCCCGCGCATTTTTTCTGCCCGCGCGCTTTTCCTCCCGCGCTTTTTTTCCCGCGCTGCGATTACTGCTTCAAAATTCACCGCCCTCCGCCATTTTTTTTTACTCATCGCTTTTCATTTTTCTTCTTTTATTTCTCTTGTTGTTGTTGTTGTTATGTTTAGGTCGATCTCATTTTTTTTTTCATCTCTAAATGAATTGTCTGGTTTTGCGCTGCAATGGAAAAGGAAAATAGTGGGAGTGGTTGAGGGGAAGGAAAAATCAAAATGGCGGCCAGTAGAAAGCGAAGGAAAGACAAAATAATCACGTCATTGCTGGTCCAATTGAATCGATACAACGCGGCTTGTTTTCTTTCCTTTTTTTCTGCTTGGTTTTCTGCTTTGTACTGTACTTATCAATTTATTTTCCATCCTTGTCATGCAGCTTCAGCCGTCATACATTCTACCAGTCAGTCTGTATATTGGGTTTGAAAAACGTGACCATCCTGTAGAAAGTGTGTTTCAGAAGAAGTCTACTATATCCTTATTCTACTTTATATTCTATATTTTTACGATATATATTATTCACTAAAAGATAATGATCACAGTTATTTAAGTGCACCCGACAAGTATTAATTCTAATATCGAATGTATTAGGAGTTAGTTAATATATTCAGAATGTTTTGCATAGTTACCAAACTTGGTGGGCCTAACAAAAAATTAGATCTTGTCACAACTACTGCATTTGAAACAATCCCAGAAACTATAGTTTCGACTGTCACATCATAGTCAATTGATAATGACGTGACTGTCGAAACTATGGTACCTCGGATTTTATTTAATTTAGTTGTTATGGATAGCTACCACAATATTATCGTCTTCAAATTCTAATAAGATTTTCTAGACTTGTACTATCCAAAATTATAAAAATGGCGAATTCATATAAGTATGCTAACATAGTTCAAGATGGCGGGAGTTAGCTACTAACCACCGCAATTTACTCATTCATACATTTCTAGTGCATTAATTCTACTTGTAAACTGGTCAGGCTTCGTCGTGTAAAATGAGCTCAGAAATCAAGTAAAGCATAGTCTATAACTGTTGTAATAATATTGGAATACACAACAAATTATGCAAAAATGACCGTAAAACACGTTCATCAGTGAAAGAGGAATGTGGAGAAGAAAAGGGAGAAAAAGAAGGAGGAGAAGAAGACAAAGATGGAGAATGAAAATAAGAAGAGAAAGGAATAGAACAAGGTTAAAGACAAAGGAGACGAAGTGAAAAAAAAAATAATGAGGAGAGGAAAGAGGTAGAAGGAGTAGAAGAAGGAGAAGTAGAAGAAAAGAAGTAGAAGGAGAAGAAAATAAGTGGAAGAATTGGAAGAAACATAAGAAAAGAAGAAAAAGAAGGAAAATATGTAGAAAACGGTTAGTGGAAAGAAGATGATGGAGAAGTTCAAGAGGAAGTTGAAAGAAAGGAGAGAAGGAAGAAGAAGAAGGAGAAGGAAGAGGTGGATGAGAAACCAAGAAAAAGGAGAAGGGAGAAAATTACAAGGAGGAGAAGAAGAAAAAGAAATAAAGGAGAACGAGAAAAGGATGACAAGGAGTAGGCTTAGAATGTGGAGGAGGAGGATTAAGATGAGGATGAGGATGAGAAGAAAGAGAAGAAGAAGGAGGATGAAGATGAGGATGAGGAGGAGAAGAAGGAAGATGAAGATGAGGAGGAGGAGGAGGAGGAGGAGGAGGAGGAAGAGGAGGATGAAGATGAGGATGAGGAGGAGGATGAGGAGGAGAAGGTAGAAGAAGAGGAGAAGGAGAACAAGAATGAGAAGGAGAAGAAAGAAGAGAAGGAGAAAAATAACAAGAGGGAGAAGAAGGAGAAGAGAGAGAAGAAGAAGTAGAAGGAGAAGAAAGAGAAGAAGAAGGAGAAGGAAAAGAAGAACTATTAGGTAGGAGATCGCTATAACTGACCATATATTTTTCATTATAACGTACGCTGACGTTAGAAGAAGAAGAAGAAGAAGGAGGAGGAGTATAGGAGGACGGTGAGAAGGAAGAGGAGGAGGATAGGAGGTAGTGGAGAAGGAGGAGAAGGCAGAGGAGGAGTAGAATAAGAACTGGAAGAAAATGAAGAAAAATAAGAACTAGAAGTAGAAGTAGAAAAAGAAGATTAAGAAGAAGAAGATCCAGAAACATTGAAAACCGATCGTTATAACCGAGCAAACATCTCTCATTATAACGAGCACTGATATAAAGTGCTAACATATGCCTATCACCATGTTTATGTAACGCGTGCCCTGTTTATTGGACCGATAATTACCTCATCATCAACGATGCCACGCTGAATTAATATTTGGCGCCTAATTTCAGGCGGGAAAGGTTGGTAGGCTTGTATCATTTCGCGCCAATTTCGCCGATACAGCTGTCAGGAACGGTAATAAATTATTAGTGCCTGCACTCTCGCGTTTTGCGTTATTTCGCGAGATTTCATCGTTAATTAATGAGACAGATTGCTTTCCGATTTTTGGCTTAATTACGTTCGTCTGGTGTACGTTACAGAAAGTGTTTTGAAGGGGGGGGGGGCCCAGGGGCACCGAATCCTCCCCGGAAATGAAAATTAATAACGAATATTAAGACAAAATTGTCCTAACCACATTTATTAAAAATATTGAGAAACTAGTTTCGGTTGTTATACCATTATCAATCTCAAACAAACTAAAACTAAATTACAGAGAAGCTTAATATATACTAAACATAGAATGATACTATTAGCTGAGCGAGAAAGAGGCTGACCTTCATTGAAGGTTGTGATTGGCTGTCAAGTCACGCCCCCTGGTGAGAGGAGTAACAAGCAAAAATACGAGTCAAATCAATGACGAAAAACTGTGAACATCTAGAAAGCAAAAAAGAAGGACAATACACAATAAATTAGGCTAATTGTGTATTGTTCTTCTTTGCTGCTTTCTAGATGTTCACAGTTTTTCGTCATTGATTTGACTCGTATTTTTGCTTGTTACTCCTCTCACCAGGGGGCGTGACTTGACAGCCAATCACAACCTTCAATGAAGGTCAGCCTCTTTCTCGCTTAGCTAATAGTATCATTCCATGTTTAATATATACAGTATTAAGCTACTCTGTACTTTAGTATGTATGAGATTATGGAGTTTGTCATGGATTGATAATGGAGTAACATCTGAAACTAGTAACTCTATATTTTTAATAAATGTGGTTGTGTCAATTCCGTCTTATTATGGATACCTTCCACAATATCACCTTCGCCACAACAAAGAAAGAAAATAAATAAGGTGAAACAGACTTTCAAACAAACAAATTAATTAATATTCAATCTGCTTGAGCCCTTTAAAAAATAATGAAAAAGATCTGGTGTCATTTAATCTTTGAATTTGTCAAATTATCCTCTCAACTAGTAGTTGTGTGAACAGTAGACCTCACGCCCAAGAATAAGTGTGCTTGCAAAGAGGAGCATACTCCATATACTCAATGACAATCGCCATCGCAAAATTAAACACAATCATCAGACCTAACCTTTGATTCAATTTGTGTTGTCTATTCCATGTCTGTTCTCTACAAATAGTCACTCTGTAGCACATCAGCAAGGCTGTGTTTTCAATTTGTGAGATAGCTGATTGCTCAAATCAGATTTTAGATGTCTGATGAATGAGTTTATAGAACAATATTAATTAAATTTGTATAATTGTCATTTACTTAGTGATCACTTGTTATTTCACTTAATTGGAATATTAGAAATGATTTGTTTCTCTCAAACAAATATGTTATGCTTATGAATGATAACTTTATTCACATGAATGAGGCTCAACTAGATGAATAAGGGCTATCTATGAATGTGATTTCAATTGCATATAAGATTAAAAATCATATGTTCCTATAGAAGAAGGCCCAAGCGCCTTCCTTCTTTCTTTTCTAATATTCTTTAAATGCAATCAAATTTCGAAGATTCTTACACATAAATCGCTGGGCATTCCTTGAAGGAATGTGTTACAGAAAGACAGACGTACAAATAATGCAAAACGTTCGTCCTGTAAGAGAGACCTCTCTTCGTTCGGGCAATAACGATATTCCAAGAATTTGGTGTCATTTATGTAGGCACTGAGTAGGTGGAGAATTTTCTGTCCTGTTTTTTATTCAAGTCACTTATGGAAATAATTAATTATTTGAACTGATCTATAGTACTGGGCAAAACCTGCTCATTTTCTTTGTCTAGGTAACCCCAATACATTTTATACTACAGGGGTGTTTGATATTTATGTTGATCACAGTAATTTGTTCAATGTAATTTGTGGATAATAACTCTAATTTACAACAGAAAACCCTGTTATTTGTGTAACTAGTGCACAAAGTAGCTCTTTGCTGCATGAGAGAAATGCATTATGCACAAGCTAAAGGCGAGTGAGGAATAGTTTCTCAAGTGCAGCAGAGATACTTTCAGCGCAAGCTACACATTAAATTTTTTCTACAGTGGGCACACCTGGAGTACGACATAGTAAAATAAGTGTGACGAAGTCAGCTGGAGTGCGGCAAAGTAAAATGGTGCAGGTATCAGCTGTTTTGCGTACTATAATGATTGCATGAATAGGCGCTTTGTAAGAAAACTGTAGGAAATAGTTATTTGTGTAACTAGTGCGCAAAGTAGCTCTTTGTTGCACGGGAGAAATGCATTATGCACGAGCTGAAGGCGAGTGTGAATAGTTACTCAGGTGCAGCAAAGATACTTTCAGCACAAGTTATACATTAAACTTTTCCTACAGCTGGCACACCTGGAGTGCGACAAAGTAAAATGAGTGCAGCAAAGTCAGCTGGAGAGTGGCAAAGTAAAATAGTGTAGGAATCAGCTGTTTTGCAAATTATAATGAGTGCGGCAAAGTAAAATAATGCAGGAACCAGCTGTTTTGTGTACTATAATGAGTGCGGCAAAGTAAAATAATGCAGGAACCAGCTGTTTTGTGTACTATAATGAGTGCGGCAAAGTAAAATAGTGCAGGAATCAGTTGTTCTGCGTACTATAATAAGCGCATAAATAGCCACTTTGTAGGGTTACTGTAGGAAAACGTTATTTTCGCATTTCAACACATTTTTCCAACGTATTTAGAGCCCTCAGATCCTCAATCAAAAGCAAAGAAACCCTTGGCATTTCTGTGGTTTGGAATTGACTTAGGGGTTGGCATTTCAACCCTTACAAGCACACACCTCCAAACACACACACACACCACACACACACACCACACACACACACCCTTTGACACAGATCGCAAAATAAACTGGAGCGAAAAAGAGGTCGAAAATCTGTTGAGGTGTTTCAATAGAAGATATTATCCCTCTCAAAAGTGAAGATCTACCCCTGGAGAGAAAAAAGCCACCCTTGCACCCAATTACTTCCGAAATATTTCTCTCGGCCCTTTTTGGGATTCAACAGGTGGATTTCAACCCTTAAAGAATGCGATGGTGAATCCCCTTCAGTGTGTAAGGGATGGATGAGACAATTTGGTGAGTGTTGAAAGTGGAGTGTGGGAAGGGAAAGCCGAGAGAAATATCACCTTTTTCGACAATCTTTCTTCCATTTACCTCCCTTTCCATCATCCACGTCCCTTGTATTTACATCTCTTTCTACAACCCTTATACTGACACACTTTTTATATAGTAGCTTATTTAAACGGAAACTAGATGTATTGGTAGGAAACTCTTCAACAAGCTACCGCAGTTTTTAAAGTGTCTTGAAAATATAGGAATACTCAAAAAACAATCGAACAAATTTTTAGTTGATAAAGTTTTTTATAGTGTACAAGAGTTCCTTTCACATCAAAATCAGATTTTCGCTATTGGCTCTAGGGTAGTTTAGGCTTGTGATAATCAAAACATTGGCAGCTGTTGTTTACATTTTAAAATCAAAACATTGAAAATTACAAAGGCTGATGCTTAGCCCAATCAGCTTTATTTTTTTACAGTGCAAACGTTAACGCTTTCATTTTTTATTTCATTGAAATCATTTTTCAAGTTATTCGAAATCATCGAATTAAAAAAAAAGAAAATATTGATACATGATATATATATTATGATATCTGTTGAACAAGAAGAAGGAGGATAAGAAGAAACACAACTCTTTTCAAGAACTGCCAATATGCATTGTTTTGTGAATTGGGAAGCATATGATGTTTATAGAAACAGAAGCAGTTGAATGGCAAGGTTAGTATGACCTTGGTTGCTTGGTGCCTATCAGCACAACTTATAATAATTAATTTATTTATCTATGCATTACAAAACACAATCAAGTAAAGATACAACAGGCACAGCCCACTACTGCTTTCTTTACAATAAAAATCAAAATTTCTGGTTATGACCAAGATCAACTGTTACTGGAAAATTAACTTTTTTTCCAAAACATGAATATTAATTGATATGATCACTTCAGAAACGAAGCACTAAAATTGTCTAGTACTTCAAAGAAAGCGGATATAATTTTGAGTTTTGTTTGAGATTCAGAGACGAAAATGGAGGAGTAGAGTCAATTCAATCACATGTTATGATTTTATAAAAAAATTATAATTTTTTTTTTATTTGTTGGGTTTTTGGATACTTTGTTGTATTTGTTTATTTTATACTTTTTTGTCAGTCCCTTATGGCCACTAATAGACAAATATCAAAACTTGTTCGCCAACAAGTCAAAGGTTTAGAAATATTTTGGCATAACAAAATACTGTATCAGTTTCATCAACCATAGAATTGTACGCTTATTTTTGTGGGTTTATTAAACAAATAGTGTTTCATGTCCTAAACACAGCCCGGGGCGTTTGTAAGAATATTGAGTCCACCCTAAAAACTCCCGGGAAACCACTAGATCAAAGCTACCAACCTTGTGATAAAATTTTTCCCTCGCAAATCCCACATCTGCCACCAGAATTGGACGTAACAACATTTTCAGATTAAACTGATAAACTTTTCTACTTTTGCCTCTATTTTCAAGGGTTGTGAAATAAATAACAACAACGCCACCTCAAACGATTGTAAATAAAATGCTATCAACTCTCTTCCCACCCCTCCCCCCCCCACCGCCCGGGAGCATCTACTCACCCCTTTTATTTTGTTTCCTTTTTGCTTGACGGAAATTTTCCAATTTAAATCCAAAATTAAATACTGTTACATCTTTCACAAAACCAAACCGATTACAAAGGCGATGAAGTAAATTAATTTGTTTGTTTGTTCTTTAGTGTTTCTTCTGCCACTATGAGCTACCAATTTATTTTGACATTTATGTTTGTGACGTTTTTATAATTTGATTTTTCTATTTGTTAATAACTTTTTGGCCAATTTGTGGTTGGGACATGTTTGATGTGTGTCTGTTGCCAAATTATTAGATTGGATGTGAGTTGATTGAGTAATTATCGTTTGTGGTGAGTTTCTGGATTCAGTTTCAAAATTTGGATGACTTTTGTCGTGTTAACTGACAATTTTTGGGGGTATGACAACAACTTATTTATAATTAATTATTAGCAGATATCAAAACCAAGAGTGATGATGATAATACTTTTTACAAATTGAATTCATTAAAATAAGTCATTTTATAAGATTTATCACAGATAAGAAAGATAAACTAAAGATATCAATCATATGAAAGAAAGATAAATCATTCGAGATAAGAACAAGGGACACTTATCTGAATATTCGAAAACTAGCTTCAATATTCTCTACCCTTGTATTATTTTGTAGTAAGTGTGAAGTTTCATGAATGATTTTACTCATGGATTGGAATATTGTGACTTGTCCATTGTTATGTCAAAGGTCCTAATATTCAATGGAAGTTTCATAAGAAGGGAAAATTGTTGATGCAACCGGTAGTAGAGGTGGAAAGCAGACAAGGAGAAGAAGAAGAAGAAGGAGAAGAGGTAGAAAATTAAGAAGTAGAGGAAGAGGTGGAGAAACTGAGTGTGTAAAAGAGGGAAAGTGAGTTAGTAATTCATTCCTCATAATTCCGATAATATCTAATTACTAGGCAAGATAACTTTGTAGAGTAGGATGAGTGTTCTATAATGATGTTCTATAATGAACATGGTGGACATGAGAGAGGGTGTGAGAGGGTGCGAGAGACAGAGGGAGAGTGAAAGAGAGCGAGTGAGAGAGAGATTAGATTCTAAGTCTTCTTTGTCATTTTGTTTTCTTTTCTTTCGTTATGCTTCGCTCAAATCCCTTGTTCTATACTCTTTTAGTTTTTCCTAAATTCCCTACAATCAATTTCTTGTTTTGCGTTTATTTGTTTCGTTATCTTTTGTTCCATTCTGCTCAGCTCTGTCCTCTTTCTTTCATGTCATATACTTCTTTGTGTTTGTTCTTCTTTCTCTGTGAGATGTAGAGATTAGATTAGATTATCATTCTTTATTCATGTAAATTTAACAATTTTGCATCAGAGTGGTTAAAAACAAAATTATCAGCATCACATAGGTACAATAGTAAATTCAGATAATGCTATTTCTATAGTGAAAGAAATTATGTACAGTGATCTCATTTGTATGATATTAATGATAATATTATTAACTACGGTAATGACAATCTAAGTGATGCAATTGCATGAAATGGCGAAGTTTGGACAAAGATTCGTCCTTGAGACTTAACCAGAGAGAGAGACACAGAGAGAGAGAGACAGAGAGAGACAGAGAGAGACTGAGAGAGAGAGTGAGAGAGCGCAAAGGTAAAGATAAAATTACTTTATCTACGTAAATTTACAAAATATAATTGTGACTGATTAAAAAGCATATTATTATTATAAATAAAATTGTATATGGGAAAGAATTTTGATATTAACAATGAGATTTTATGTGAAGCATTTACGTAATAAGGGCGAAGTTTGGACAAAAATTCGTCCATTCAAACTAAACCTCGAGGGTTTGAGAGAGGGAGGGAGTAAGAGAGTGTTAGAGAGAGAGAGGAGCACGTGAGAGAGCAAGAGATGGTGATAGAGAGAGAGAGAGAAAGAGAAGGGGTAAGAGATAGATAGAGAGAGGAAGAGAATGTTTGAGAGAGGGGATGAGTGATTTTGTGCGAGAATCTTTACTGCTCAATCCTCATGGTTCTAATAATATCTAATTACTAAGTGAGATAACTATAAAGAAAAGGATAAGTAGAAGGTGATGATAAAGGGATAGAAGGAGAATGGAGATAGGATAAGAAGGAGAGATATGTTGAAGAGGGGGAAGAGAGAGAGGAGTGTAAGAGAGGGTCACTGAGAGAACCTTTACTATCCCTTACTTATCAGTCCTCTGATATCTAATTACAATTCGATGCAAAACTAGATCGAATGATGTTGTCGAGAAGGAGAGGGATAACTGGAATATGGAGGATGAGAGTGAGAAGAGGAGTAGAAGAGAAAGAAGAAAAGAATAAGATGTAAGAGAAATAGATGAAAGACATGAGGGTATATGAAAGAATGTAGGAAGAAGAATAAGAGGAAATACAATGAGATTTTTTTAACTTGATGTAAGAAAAAGGAGATGCAGGAGAATAGAAAAGGGATAAGAAGAAGAAGGAAGCGGGATACAGGAGGAGATGACAAAAGGAAAGAAGTGGAAGACGAAAAGTAGAAGTGGATTGAGAAGAATAATGAGAATAAGCTGAAAAAGGAGATAAAAGGGAAGAAAAAGGACAAAAGAAAAGAAAGACGAAGATGGACAAGGAAAAGACAGATGTCAACAGAGCGAAGAAGAAGGAGAGGAGGAAGAGGAGAATAAGAGGAGCAAGTGGACGAAGAAGTCGGAGAAGAGAAAGAGAATAAGAAAGAGAAGAGGAGAAGAGAAGAATAGGAGGAAGAAGATGAAGAAGAACTAGACAGAAGTCAAAAGAGTAAAGAAGAAGGAGGAGAGAAGAGAAAAATAGGAGGAAGGAGATGAAGAAGAAATATATAGAACTCAAAAGAGTAAAGAAGAAGATGGAGAGAAGACAAGAATAGGAGGAAGGAGATGAAGAAGAAATATACAGAAGTCAAGAGAGGGAAGAAGAAGGAGGAGAGGAGAAGAGAAAAATAGGAGGAAGGAGATGAAGAAGATTGAGAAGAGAAAGACAGAAGACAAGGAAGAGAAGAATAAGTTGAGGAGAAGAAGAAGAAGAACAATAGGAGGAAGGAGATGAAGAGGATGAAGAAGACAGAAGACAGAAAAGAGAAAGAGAAGAAGAAAGAGAAGAGGATAAGAGAAGAATAGGAGGAAAAATATGAAGAAGAAATAGATAGAAGTCAAAAGAATAAAGAAGAAGGAGGGGAGCAGAAGAGAAGAATAGGAGGAAGGAGATTAAGAAGAGGACGAAGAAAACAGAAGACAGAAGAGTAACGGAGTAGAAGGAGAGGAAAAGAGGAGAATAGGAGGAAATTGATGAAGAAGAGGACGAAGAAGACAAAAGTCAAGAAAGAGTAGAAGAAGGAGGAGAGGAGAAGAGAAGAATAGGAGGAAGGAGATTAAGAAGAAGACAGAAGACAGGAGAAAGGGAAGAAGAAAAAGAAGACGACAAAAAGGACAGGAAGTAGGGTGGAAGTGGAGAAGGAAAAGGGTGTGCAAGAGATAAAGAGGTACAGTGAGAGAGAAAGAGTGAATGAGGGAGAGCGTAAGAGAATGAATGAGAGATAAGAGTGAGAGGAGGAGTAGTTCTGCTAGAGAAGGCACACTATTCATTGCTCATCAGTCCCTTAATATCTAATTACTATTCGAGAGAACTAGCGAAGGGCTGGTTAAATAAGGAAGGTGTAATGAGAGAGAAAGAAAGAGCGATAGAGAGGGTGTGAGAGGGTGAGAGAGTGAGTGAGTGACCGAGAGGTAAGGAATGAGAAATGGAAATAGTGAGCGAGTGTG
The DNA here is from genome assembly GCA_948455865.1 of Conomelus anceps. Lineage (NCBI taxonomy): Eukaryota > Metazoa > Arthropoda > Insecta > Hemiptera > Delphacidae > Conomelus > Conomelus anceps. The sequence continues at coordinate 7,335,075 of OX418222.1, forward strand.
ACCTAGGAAGACAGCGAGAAATTGTAAGGAGGAGAGAGATCGAGAGGAGAGAGAGGGATAAGTGAGTGAGTGAGATACTTAGATAGATAGGGATTGAGAGAGAGAGATAGCTGGAGAGTGAGCTAGAAAACCTCCTGAAACCATCCGTTGCTCATCAGTGCCTTAATTTCTAATGACCATAATGAAGGCGAGTCGTTGATGAAGCCCCTCTCCGCCCCCCAACTACCTCACCACCAACCCACCCTAACACCGGACCCTGGTCCGAAGTTGGATTCAGTAATATGATGAAAATTGACGATTTCTCACTCTCACCCTACTTCCACATCACTATGACGGTCTTTCTCAGTCCTTCTGTCTTTCACACACTCTCTCATCCTCTCCCGCTTTCTTCTCTATGAAACTACCTCTTTTTCTCTTCCACTCAGACTCTCTCACTGTCTCACTCTCTCATCCTATCACTCTCTCTCTTTATCATCCTCACACACCCTCCCTCTGTCTTTCTTTTCTCATTACTGTAGTTAATATCATCAATATCATAAAAATGAGATCATTGCACATAATTTCTAGCACTATAAAAATAGCATTATCTGAATTTACTATAGTATCTATGTGATGTTGACAGCTTTTTTCTTAACCATTCATATCCTAAATTTGTAAATTGATATGTATGGAGAAAGATAATCCAATCTAATCTTCACATCTCACAGTGCAACGAGAACAAACTCAAGGAAGGACATGACATGAGAGAAACGTGACATATCTGAGGAGAATAAAAGAAAAATTATAACAAAAGAAAAGCAAGCAAAAAAATTGATTGAAGGAAATTTAGGAAAAAACCAAATGATTACAGAACAAGAGATTTGAGCAAAAGATAACAAAACAACAAAGGAGAGTAAGAAGTAGCAGAGGCAGACAAGGAAAGAATGAAGAAGAATGAGAATAGTAGGGTGGAGGAATAGAAAAAAAGAGGGAGGAGAAGAAAGAGACGAACAATAACAACAACAACGTTCAGGAGTAGGGAAGAGTGTAAGAGAAAGAGATTGAAACAATACTGTTGTGAGAAATGAAGAAGGAAAAAATGAGAAATAACAGAAGAAGGAGGAGGAGGAGAAAGAGGGAGAGGAGAGGAGGTGAGGAGGAGGAAAAGGAGGAGAATAAGAAGAGGGAAAAGGAGAGGAGGAAAAGGAGGTGTTGATGAAAAAAGTAGAATAAAAAGGAAAAGATTGAGGAAAGAGCTGAGACAAATAAGGGAGAATAGTGGGTAAAGAAAGGGAAAGAAGAAGATAAGATGAAAAGGAGAAGAAAAAGATGAAGAAGAACTAGAGAGATGAAGAAAAATAAGATAGAGAAGGAGCAGAACAAGAGAGACGAAGAAAAATAAGAAAGAGAAGTAGCAGAACAAGAGAGAGACGAAGAAAATTAAGAAAGAGAAGGAGTAGAACAAGAGAGACGAAGAAACATAAGGAACAGAATGAGGAGAAGAAGAAGAAGAAGAAGAAGAAGAAGAAGAAGAAGAAGAATAAGAAGAAGAAGAAGAAGAAGAAGAAGAATAAAAGAGGACAGAGAAAAAGAAAGAGAAATAGAAGAAGAAGAGACGAAGAAAGAGAAGACGAAGAAGAAGAGAAATAGAATAGCCTTTCAACAAAGTGAAGGAGTAGTTGAAAGGTATTGTGAGAAAGAGTATATAATTAAAGCGATGCTGTTGTATTTGAGTAAGAGCGAGAAGCTACAGCAGCAAGCTGGAGGATTTGGTACGGAGCTGACGGTTTCAGAGGGTGTTGGGACGGGTAAAAGAGGGTATGAGAGGGTATGAGAGAGGATGAATGTCCAGAAAGGATTGGACAGCTTTGTCAATGTATATCTCCCTCTTACTCACTCCTGCGACCATCCCTCTCTTGACCAGAAGGGAGGCTGATTGAGTAAAACACGTGGTGAGTAGTTCTTGGTAGAAGGGGAAGTTGAAAGTGGACTAGACAAAGTAGTAGGCGTGTTATGACGAGGAAGCTCTTGTGATACGGAAGAAATGGTGCGTTGCTTGGAGGTGTTAAAGTTATAGTTTCTTGTTTCTCTTGGCAGATTTGTATCCTATGTAGTTTGTAAGGGACTTATGCAAGTTTTTAATATTTAATAATGGGTTTTTGATGGTGAAATAAGGGGAAGGAGGAGGAGGAAGAGGAGGAGGAGGAAGAGGAGGAGGAGGTTTAGAATAAGGAGAAGAAGAAAGTGGAGGAAATGTGTGTAAAAGGAAGAGATTAGAGTGATTATGTTGTGGAATGGAAACGTAAAAGAATAAAGGAGAAGAAGTGATGAAGGAGAGAGTAAGAAGAGAAAAATAGGAGAAAGAAGGAAAAGAAGAGGTGAGATGAGGAAAATAGCAAGTAGAAGAAGAGGATATAGAAGACAGAATAAGGAGAAAAAAAATTAAAAGAGTAGAGGAACCAACCAAGACAAAACAACAAAATTCAATGGAAATACATGTGGGAAAGAGAACAAAACCAAGGAAGTACAAAGCAAAAGAGAAACAATAACAACCAGAACGAAACACAAAAAAAAAACTAAACAAGAGAGAACAAAACAAAATTGTGTTGAGGATGTGTGGAGAAAAGTGGAATAACAGAAAAAGCACAGAACTAAAGTGAAAAAACTGAATCAAAACGAAGGAAAGGGAAACAAAGAGCCAAAGTAATATAGAACGAAAGCAAAACAAAAGAAATCATAAGAGAAAAGGGTAACAATATAGGGAAAACAGAAGAAAACAAAAAAACAAGATTCAAGAAATAAAAAGTGCGAGTGAAACTAAAAATTTCATTAAATTCCATTAGGGAAGTGATAGCTGTGAGCCGTAGCAGGTATCTGTTCAATTAGATAAAGATAAGCTACGTTCTCCTAGGTTCTCTTTGTAAGGGTGACCGATTGGATTGGTCAGCAAAAAAGACACTGCTCTCTGCTAGAAAATCACTTGCGGGTGGTTCGGAACCCATCTAGAACTGTAGGTACAACTTATCAATCACCATCATTCAACTTATATCCACGCACATGTCTCAGACCTATGTGGGCTTCATCCTCAAAAAAAAGTATAGATCGAAAGCGAAACAAAACAAATCAAGAGAGAAAAGGGTAACAGTGTAGGGAAAACAAAAATAAGATCCAAGAAAGAAAATGTACAAGTGAAACTGAAAAATCCATTAAATATATTTTTGGTAGACTGATAAACCAAAGGAAGAAAACTTTTAGTAGAAAAAATCTAAATTACAGTATATAGCAAAGGAGAGTGATGGGATAAGGATTATGGTGCTTGCACAGCGGAGCATCCAAACTAAAAAATATCAAATCACCATCGAAAAATCAATCACATGCTGTGGAACGGTGGTATTCACGAGGCTCTGTCATACACCTTTCCACGACATGTGTTTGAATCTGCCACTGTGATTATCATCGAGTATGAGACGTTCCACTAAGCAATAACCCTTAGGGACTTGATAGTTGATGATAATCATCATCGCAAAACCAAACACATGCTGTGGAGTGATGTCATACAGATTGAAGCGTGTAACAAACAAACTAAAACTAGAGTAAGAGTAGCTTAATATATACTAAACACGGAATGATACTATTGGCTAAGGGGAAAGTGCCACTGGTAGGCTGACCTTCACTGAAGGTCTGTGATTGACTGAAGGCCAAATAACGCCCACAGGTGGGAGGAGCAACAAGCAAAAATAAGTGACAAAATCAAGAACCAAAAACCGTGAACACATAAAGCAACATACACAAGTGGGCTAGAATTTGAAAAAATCAAAATTAAAAATTGCAGTTCACTGAAATGCAGTCAAGGTCAATAGATAAGAACAATAATGACTGTGTTTTACTCGTTGTTTTTCTCTGTTAACCTTGACTGCCTTTCAGTGAGCTTCAATTTTTCATTTTAAATATTTTTAATTCTACCCTACTTTTGTGTTGTTCTTGTTTGTTGCTTTCATGTGTTCAGGGTTCTTGGCTCTTGATTTTGTCACTTATTTTTGCTTGTTGCTCCTCCCACCTGTGGGCGTTATTTGGCCTTCAGTCAATCACAGACCTTCAGTGAAGGTCAGCCTACCAGTGGCACTTTCCCCTTAGCCAATAGTATCATTCCGTGTTCAGTATCTCAAGGTCAACCAAGAAAAACCCGAAAGTAACGGTATTAAAATGAAGGCCAGAGTTGAAACCAAGCTAGTTGCATTAATTGGTTGGAATTAATATATCTGATAAATAATTTAGGGAAATAACTGAAAAATAACGGTTTGATGTAGCGTTTAAGTCTAGCCTACTTGTGTATTGTTGTTTTCTATGTGTTCACGGTTTTGGTTCTTGAATTTGACACTAATTTTTGCTAGTTGCTCCTCCCACCAGTGGGCGTGTCTTGTTTTGGTCTTAAGTCAATCACAGACCTTCAATGAAAGTCAGCCTATAAAATAGCACTTTCTCCCTCAACCAATAGTTACATTCTGTGTTTAGTATGTATTCAGCTACTCTGTACTTTAGTTTTAGTTCGAGATTGATAATAGTGTAAGAACCGAAACAAGTATTCTACTGTTTTCAATATATGTGGTTGTGACAACTTCAAATCGTATTATCCATTAAAAACCTAGTTTTATTGGTAGGAAATTCTCACAAGCTACCGCAGTTTTTAAAGATTCTTGAAAATATAGAAATATTCTAAAAACAATTGAGAAAATATTTATTTGATAAAGCTTTTACAAGAGTTCCTTTCACATAAAAATTAAGTCTCAGTTCAATTAATTTAAATTGTTATTATGTTAACTGGTGTATAAGATTGATAGACTAATATTTTATGATTATAATATCATTGTTGATCTGACTTGTCTTATATTATACTTCTCAACCGAAGTCTTCAAAACGTAATTTTCGAAAAAAGCACTACTGAAATAACTATAGACTGTATAATATAAATTGAGCCTTGAGCTTTCCGTCTGATTTCATCTGTTATTCATTGAAATAAAACTGATGTTATCCTATATAGATGCCAATTTCACTGAAGAAAACACATTAATACAGAAATTTAATTACACATTTTGTTGAAATCAAAATTTGACAACGACGACTTTTTGCTACAGGGCTCAAATTATGATACAGCCTCTAATCGCGCACCAATAAAAAAATGTAACAAACTGTGTTTTTGAAGGATGAACCCCATTAAGGTCCGAGACCTGTGCGTTGGTAATGAGCTGGACGATGATGATGATGATGATTGATGAGTTGAAACGACAGTTGTAGATAGGTTCTGAACCACCGGGATGTGATTTTACAGCAAAGGATAGTCTTTTTTTCTGGCCAACCTAATCGGTCACCCTTATAGAGAGGGCACAGTAGAACGTTGTTTATCTACTCTGATTTAACAGATACCTGCTACGGCTCACTGTTATCAAGCAGATTAGGACAAAACAACACAGAAAAAAAATTAAAAATGAAGGAAGCGTGGAAAAAAAAGTGAAACAAAACAAAGCAAAAAATCATGAAACAAAACAGAACGAAACGAGAATGGCAAAACAAAAGAGAACAAGCAATAAAATTCAAGGAAGTAAACTTGCGTAAAGAACTCCATTGAATACTTTTTGGCAGATAATAATGTCAATTATTATCTCCATTACTTACAAAAAATACGCATCTTCAGTTTTATAGTACTTGTAATGAAATCTACATAACTGTTGTTTTGGAATATATTTGAATTTGAAAAACTCCTTGGTAGTCAAGAGTGCAACTTCTTCCGTATCATACTTGTAGTTCTTCTGTATCATCATGAGCTTCCTCTCCACAAGCTCTTCCCTTCAAGTAATAGTTCCAGCAAAGTCCCCTTTCGAAATTCGGCTTCGCAGAAGGGAGCCGCCTCCCGGCAGGACAGGGGGGAAAAAACCGAAGTCACCCGAAGTTTGCCGAAAAATCCCGAACTGGCCAGGACTTTGGAGCCGTCTTCTCTCCTCAGATATTTCGTTAGTTGCTTTCCATTCGCAGACCAAGAACAACCTCAGAGACGCTAGACATTACTTCCGGTCCGACTTCCGACTTTTTAACGGACGACTTCCGGTTTCTGAGTTTTTCCCGCGCGAGGGAGAATCTTACGCAACATAACCTCAAATGTATCAACGGAAAAGGCGGCAAAACTGGTTTTACCGCCAAAATTCAGTTATTTTCGTCTGTTGAGTTGAAATTTGATCACATTCGTCAACAATTTACTAGAAAAAACGTGTAAAAATCGTTTCAGATTAACATTTATGGACAAATCCGATTATTTTCGTTGATTCAAAATTTGATTCTATGATTTGAAATTTGGTCTTATTAATTAAAAATTGATAATACCCTAGAAAAAACGTGTAGAATATGTTCTAGAGAACATTTTTGGACAAATTTGAGTATTTCTCGTCGTTGAATCAAAATTTGAGTTCAATTACCAATAAAAATCATTCGGCATCGTTATTTTACCATCAAAAATCGTCGAATAAGTTGAACTTGACATAAATTAAGAGACAGTTTCATACGAAGATGTATAGTTGTGTGAGAGAGACAATTGCAACGTAATGTTTTTGAAATTTTATAATTATTTGAGACTTTAAATTACTATTTTTGCATCCATAAAACACGTGGACAGTGAAAAATATTGAGTGTTGAATGAAACCAAAATCTGCGTCAAATTTAGTTGGAATATCTACGAATGAATCTGAAAACCTCAAGTAGTTGGACTCTAACAAACATTTAACAGAACATTTTTGAAACTACAACTTAATTTATTTTTTGAAACTATAGTGAATTCATGAACTTGTAAACTAAGTCCCAACGTCGCCTAAACTTTTACAATTAATACGTGAAATGAATCAAGGTGATACTTAGAACTTTATCGATCTCTGTACGTCTATTACGTATTAAATTAAATTCACGATCCCTTCTTTGAATTCATTCTCAGCTTTTCCACGAGAGACTTGAAACATCTATCAAAATAGTCACTGTATTTTCTATTATCCTCAGATTTTCACGAGAGACTTGAAATACCTTTCTACGTGATTACTGATTTTTCCATGAATTTTCACAACATTTTTTCCGTTCAAGACCAATAATAACAATGTGCGGAAAAATATTATTCTGAAGGTCACGATAATGACAATATTGTAGGGGACTCAAAGTTCACAATATTTGAGAGAACTAGAAAGTGACAGTATTTTGTTCACACAATAGACAAAAAGTGACATTTTTCATAACAATAGATAAACTCTAAGTGGCAAATGTCTGTTATAACAACAAACAATAAGTGACATTATTCTGTTACAACAATAGACAACAATTTCTAAGTGTCAACATCGTGTTGAGTTTATATTAGAACAGAACTTTTGTCGTCGAAAAAATTGTGGCATTCATCAAGAAACTCTTCAGAATTTTTCTGAAACACTAAAAATCGTCCAGTTCTGCTCTACGGCTGTGAAGAACTGTTCACTTGTCAACGAAGCTAAACCAAAGTACAGCCATCCTGACTTCTCAACTAGTTCTTAATCTCTACATCTTCTAAAAGAGGTAAGAGAGTGCAGAAATTGTTTGATTATTCAAATTGTTTACAAGAGCCTTACGTTTAATAGATCAATCATAACTGTAATACTGTTCTCTGCTGTAAAATCACTTCCCGGTGGTTCGGAACCCACCTAAAACTGTAGGTCCAACTTATCAATCACCATTATCCAACTCCTCATTACCCTCACACAGGTCTCAGACTTATGTGGGCTTCATCCTTAAAAAAAATTATTTAGACATAACTGAAATTGTTAATAATGCTTTACTAGTGAATAATTTGAAACTCACTTATTTGTGTGGTAGGTGTTTAGTATTAATATAATGTTTTTACAAACACAGTTGAAGGTCTAATTGAATGTGCAGACCTCCAACCGTCTCTGAGGAAGCAGTACATCAATGCGAAATGGCACTCACACGAATACGTAAGTGTTAAATTCATCACTAAAGAAGTATTATCAACAATTTCTTATGTTCAAATATTAGGTGAAAAGGTAACATGGAACTGAAACATCTTATTTAAAATTTAGAATCATCATTTAACCAAAATTCGTTTTGTGATGTTCACATGAGTCTGAGACTCATGATTGGGTAATAAAAAGAATGATTCATGAAATACTGGCATAAAAAACGGGAATCGAACCCGTAACCGTAGGAATAGCTATCAGTCTTATCAGAGATAACGTCCCAACCGAATAACTCTCGCAAACCAAACAATAATAATAATTATTATTGAAAGAAAACAGAAGATGTCCAATTCTATCCAATAACTATCAATTTGAGTCGCAAGACCATGGTTTCGTGTTTTAAAGAAATTTGACAACTTCTGTTTTGTTTCAATTATGGAGAGATTTCACAATATCAACTAATTTTATTATTTTTATTATCATCAATTATAATATTATTATACCCTCCGCGGTTACTGTATAGTATGATTTTACGGTAGACCTCCCATTATCCAAATTTCTGATTATCCGAATCGTTGTGAGGAGAAAAATGAAGTCAGAATTAGTAAATAATGAGATAATTTTAATAAAATACACCTAATATACCAGTACTAGTTGTAAAGATACGATAAACGACTTGTAAAAGTGTTCCTTTTCATTTAATTAATAAGAAATCCATAGCGATACTTAAAGTGAGCTCTTTTACTTAGAAATACACAATATCTTAAAATTAAATTGTCCAAATTTTTTATTTCTCAAATAGGTCCGGTCCCAATTGCTTCAATATTTGAAGTCCTATTTTAATCATTTAAATTACAATCATGTAATGCTAAAAGCCCCTGCAGTATTTTAGTTCTTCTTTCTGCCAAGGAACTAAATTATTCAAAAAATCAAATATTTCTTAATCTCTTAAAAATATAATAATAGTTACATAGTAACTAATTGTTAAATAGTAAATTACAAGTGTTGGGGAAATCTGCTATTTTAGAACAACGTATTTCTCGTATCAAAATTCTAAAAAACGTTTATTTAACCAAAAGTTCTGATGCACTTCGTTACACAAATAAAGGTGGCTAATGTTAACAGTTTTTCTTATCGTTTATCAGTGATACTGTTTCTCCTTTGAAAACAGTATGAATATAATGAATAAGATCAACATTAAAATTGAACAAACGGTTATTACATGTTGTAGCTTAGACGTTTTTGACAATCAATCACTTTGTCGGAAACGTTCTCGCGCGTTAATGAACGACCATACGGCCGGAGCCTAATACTACAGATTTGTAGGTTTCTGATTATGCAATTATTGAGAGTTTTTCTTTCTAGCTCTGCACGCTTTCATATGCCTTTTCAAATAGAAAGATAAGAAGAAATGGATTAACGAAAAATATATTAAAGAAAATTTATAAAAAAAAACGGAAATAATAGATGACACGGAGAAATTGTAACACGATTAAAAATGAAAGATAACAGATTGGAAAAGATAGAATAAGATGAAGGAGAAGTAGATAACGCGAAACATAACATGATAGTTAAAAAACATTATGCGTTGAAAGTTATCTATACAACGAAAAAATGAATAAATGGAAAAATTGATGACAGGAAAAATAATAACACAATAAAAGATAAAAGATGAGAAAGGTTGAAAAGGATCGAAAAAGATAAAGGAATATTAAATTACGCGAAAATGTAACATGATGTTTAAAAAACATTACACGTTTATAGTAACGGATAGAATAAATAAATAATTGTGTTATAATAAGAATACTTTAAATTACATATGATAGAGAACGTAAACCTGTAGACCTCGATTATGCTATCAGTTTATAAAAAATTAACAAATTGTTAGTGATTATTGAACAATTCCCCAAACTTTTGAAAGAATCAAGTTATAAAAGCATATCCATAGAATTTGCAAAGAGGATCTATAGCAGTATTTACATGATGACAGTATTAATGTCAATACAATGCGTTTTTACAAACCCTATACTGTCTTAACTGATGGAGTTTTAACATGATGAAGTAGTTCTGTAGGAAGGCTCTGAAAGCGCTGAAACTTCATCAGCTAAGACAGTACAAGAAGCCGAGGAGATTATCACTTGGTGAGTCACAATAGTAGCTTATTCAAACAAAAACCTAGTTATATTCATAAGACACTCTACAACAAGCTACCACAGTTTTTAAAGAGACTTTAAAATTAATATAGAAATATTTAAAAAACAACTTAAAAATATCTAGTTGATAAAGCTTTTTATTGTGTACAAGAGTTCCTTTCATATCAAAATTAAGCCTGACCTTAACTAATTAATATAGTAATTATGGTATTTTATTGTGTACAAGAGTTCCTTTCATATCAAAATTAAGCCTGACCTTAACTAATTAATATAGTAATTATGGTAACTAGTGTATAAGATAGGATAATTGTTAATCTGACTTGTCTTATACGCCATAACTAGAGCCTCTGAAACCTAATCTATGAAAAAGTATGGGGCTTGTAAGAACGCATTGGTTTGACATTAATATTGTCTGTACTTTCATCGTGTTGGGTCTGCTTTACAGATTTTACTTCAGGAAATAGAAGTTCATGCAAAGATTTTATTTTGACTACTTTTAAACCTCAAGATAGAGCCTTATTATACAAAACCACTTTAGTCGCGGTCGCGCGTCACAATCTATATAAATAAAAATTAATTGCTAAATGTGTTGCTAAGCGAAAAACTCGTGAACGGTTGGAGCAATTCGGGTAATATTAACATCCCATATAGTAGACTCAGATGTACAATGATCTTATTTGTATGATCTTAATGATATTAACTACGGTGATGACAATCTAAGAGATGCAATTACATGAAATGACGAGGTTTGGACAAATATTCGTCTATTCTTTACACTTAACCAGTTGTAAAGAAGTCCAATTAACCGACTTCCAACGAAAAGGAGATTGAATAATAAGACGAAATTGTCACAACCACATTTATTAAAAAAGGTTTTTTATAAAACTGTTTTTTATGTTTGTACATCAATTACTCGAGCACTATAGAACCGATTTCAATAACTTTTAATTTAAATGAAAGAGCATCATTCAGCGGTGGCCTCACCCAAGTTTCGCAAGGATCGGCCCAATACTTAGCCCAATATTAAACAAAAAGGAGCATTTATCGATGTATTTATTTCAATTTTGTTCGAATAGGACAGTTTCACACATAACCAGCAGTCGGGTAACCGGTGTCGTTTACAGGCCGATCATTATATCATATGGAGCGCTTCACATATACCCGATTTTTTAAATCATAACATGATGCAATGTAATTGCATCAATCACCATCATCCAACTCATTACCCACGCTCAGGTCTCAGACCTATGTGGGCTTCATCCTCAAAAAAAAAAAATTATGCCGGGTTGATGACATGTGTGATGACAAGCTGGTAATGTATGAAACAAGCCTGTAATGTCCCGTTTTGGTCAATCAGGTGAACTTAATTTGAATTAAGAATAAGAAGAATATAATATTTCTGTTTATATGAGTATCTATATAAATTAAATGAGTCGCTAAAAGTGTTGCTAAACAAAACGCAAAACAAGAGTCCTAGGACTAATTTCCAGTGAGTAAGAAAACAACGAAGGAGGCCTCTCTGATCAGCTGGGAGAGCCCTAGGACTATCTTTTACCTTAAATAATAGTCGTAAAAGGCTCAAATTTGAAATGTAACCTCAGTTACATTTCAGTTATTACTCACCACCTCAGATGGTGAGTAATAAAATCAAGGAGAAATTCTTATGAGATCCCAGCAACGCACGACGGACCAACTAGTTAAGGATACAGTACTTACCTTAGAAGATTGACTCTAATTAAAGGCTCTAAACATATTTCAATGCCTGCTCAAAATGCTATAAAGCAGGCAGATGCATGCAGTGATCAGGTTAGCCTAAGCTTCATTTTCAACGTCAAAAATCAGGAAACTCAATTTTTAAAGAATCCACAAAAAATATCATTTCTTCAATAATGGGTGCAACTTGGATCGGAAAAAACTATTTTAACGTATTTTTTAAGTTAACGTGGTTATGCGCAATTTCTTTATTATTATAATATATCATTCACACGAGAAACTATTAAAAAAACCGAATAATAACAAGTTTATTATTTATTACAACTCGTAATTGAAACTGAAACAATGCTTCCGATGAACGAAAAACTTATTTCTTCAAACTTCCTGGAACACTCTCAATATTAGCTATTTTAAAATGATTACCAATTTGAATTACGAGAAAAAAATATTAATACAAGATTCTATGAAGCAAGCAGATGAATAGAGTGTTCAGGTTTGCATTAGCGTTATCTTTATTGATGTAGTTTTGCCCAAATCTCTCTAACCATACTTTATTAATCGCAAATGTAAAAGAATAAGAGCAAGTTTAATATCAAATACAATTCTCAATTAGGGAAGTCATAGCCGTGAGCCGGGGCAGGTATATGTTCAGCCTGATAAGATAAGCAACGCTCTCCTGAGCCCTCTTTGTAAGGGTGACTGATTGGATCGGCCAGAAAAAAATACTTTTTTCTCTACTGTACAATCACTTCCCCGTGGTTCGGAACCCACGTAAAACTGTAGGTCCCATTCCATCAATCACTAGATTAGGGGAGGTGATAGCCGTGAGCCGTAGCAGGTATCTGTTCAATCAGATAAGATAAGCACCGCTCTCCTGGGCCCCCTCTATAATGGTGACCAATGGGATCGGCCAGCAAAAAATACTCTGTTCTCTGCTGTAGAATCATTTCCCGTTGTTCGGAACCCACCTAAAACTGTAGGTTTAACTCTATCAATCACCATCATCCAACTCATTACTTCAGCACATGTCTCAGACCTATGTGAACTTCATCCTCAAAAAAATAACAATAATAAGAAAAATAGGGGCATTTCGAATTCTCCAATTATAATTTTTATTAATCAAACTTGAAAATATATTTTTTTAAATAAAAAAAAAGACAGAATAACAAATTTATTGTCGTTTACAACTCGCTATTAAAATTGGAACAAAGTTTCAAATGAACTAAAAACATGTTTCTCCAAAGTTCCCAAAACACTCTCAATAATAATTCTGTTTTATAATTAACCATTTTAATACGGTTATTTTATCGATGTAATTAGTGAATGCTGGATTATTACGAGCTACTATAATAAGCAATTAAAACTTGAAAAAAACGGATTTCGACGAATTAAAAACAGAAAAAACTTTTGAAAGTTCACCATGTCAAAATAAGAGCGCAGCCTACGCAACAAAGAAGGAAACTGACAGGACTGGACAGCTAATTATATCCAAAGCTGAAAACCAACAATAATTAGTCAATTTGAATTGGAAGTTGAATGTGGAGGGGAAAAGCATACGGACTAAGAACAACATGTTTTTAAGGAACAAGGAGAAGAAGAATAAGGATTAGAAGACGATGAAAAAGTAGAAGAAGAAGAAGGAGGAGGAGGGCAAAGGAGGAGGAGAACAAAGAGGCTGCAGAAGTGAATGAGGAGGAGAAGGGGAGAAGGAGAAGAATAGGGATATGGAGAAGACGAATAAGATGAAGGAGTAAGATTATGATGATGATGATGATGATGATGATGATGATGAGGAAGAGGAGGAGGAAGACGTGGAGATAGAGGAGGAGGAGAAAGAGGAGGAGAAAGAGGAGGAGAAAGAGGAGGATGAAGAGGAGGACGAAGAGGGGGAGGAAGAGAAGGAGAAGGAGGAAGAGAATGATAAAGAGGAGGAGGAGAAAGAAGAGGTTGAAAAGGAGTAGGAAGAGGAGGAGGAAGAGGAGGAGGAAGAGGAGGAGAAGGAGGACGAGGAGGAAGAGGAGGAGAAGGAGAAAGAGGAAGAGTAGGAGGTGGAGGAGAAAGAAGAGGTTGACAATGAGGAGGAAGAGGAGGATAAAGAGAAGGAGGAGAAAGAGAAAAAGGAGAACGAATAGAAGGAGGAAAAGGAGGAGGAGGAGAAAGTGAAGGAAGAGGAAGAGAAGAAGGAGAGAGAGAAAGAGGAAAACAAGAGTGTTGCAGAAAAAGAACAAGAAGAATGAGACATAGAAGACAAGAATAAGATAGTAGGAGGATGAAAAGGTGGAGGAGATAAAGGAAAAGCAGAAGAAGAGGGAGAACAAAAATGAGGTTGAAGAAGAAGGAGAAAAAAAAAGATTGTAGTAGAAAAAGAGCTTGGATAAGGATGAGAAGTAGAAGGAGGAGTACGAGGAGTAGGAAAAAAAGAAGAAAAATAAATTGGTGGAGGAGGAGGAGGAAGAGAAAAGGAAGAAATAGAAAAAAAAAACAAAAAAGAGGATGGAAAAGAAGATGGAGTAGGAGGAGGAGAAAAAAAGGCATAGAAGAAGAATAAAATGAAAAATGGTTAGAAAATGCAGGAGAAGTAGAAAGGGAGAAGGAGGAGAAGTATGAGAAAGAGGAGTAGAAGAAGTAGAAAAAATAAGGAAAAGAAGACGACGTAAAAATGAAAGGAAGAGAACGAGAAGAAAAAGAATAAGTAGAAGAAGAACAACAACAAGAAGAAGAAAAAATGGAGGATCCTTCATTCTGGAGGGGAAGAAAGAAGAAGAATTTTGTGATAATTATAAAATGTAATTGATGATTAACGAACAACAGAAACACAGAGAGGAAATAGAAAAAACTGCTTAGAAAGAGAAAGATGAAAGAGGATGAAGAGAGAAAGAGATAATGAGCATAAGGACGAAAAATAGGGAAAGAGAGTCAGCGATTATACCAAAACACTGTGTAGAAAGAGATAGAAAAAAGGCTAATGAAGAAAGAAGAGCTGAAGAGAGAGTGAGAGAGTGTCAGAGAGGAAACTGTGAGAGGGGTGGGGGGTGAGTGTGAGAGACAGTGGGAGTGAAGAGAGAGAGAGTGAGAGAGAAAGAGAGAAATAAAGTTGTAGTGAGAGGTAGTGAGAGATCGATTGAGTGAGTGAGAGTGAGAGAACGAACTAAGGATAGAGAAAGAACGAAATAGAGAGCAAGAACGAAGTTAAAAAGAGAATCACCGATTATGGCAGTCACGACCGCTGCTGCAGCAATTATTAATATAATTAGGGATAATAAAAAATTTAATTAGGTCCAATTACAGCTGAGATAATTATGTTTTGAGTTGAAATAGTATTCATAATATGTCCGGTGCTCAGTCTATTATCGGAGGGAACTTTAATTCTGTCGGCTTGTTTTCAAGGTCAGACAGTAATCACCTTCTTTTTTTTGTTCAGTCTTATTTCAAGCGTGAGTGTTTGTGGGTAGGTGTGTAGTGTAGGGTGCTTGCACAGTGGAGCATCCAATACTCGATGAATATAACCACCATCGCAATATCGAATGTATATTGTTGAATGTTGTATGACAGATTGGAATAAAGTGAATACGACTATTTCACAGCATGTGTTTTATTTTGCGAAGGTGATCATCGAGTGTAGTTATAAGAAAAGTTCTCGCATAATGGAGAATACTCGATGACATTGGCGTAGCAACGGGGGGGCGGATGGGGCGGACCGCCCCGGGTGACAGCCCAAGGGGGGGTGACAAAAAACAAATCTAATCAGGCTTTAAAAGTACTGGTATTAAATGTTTTTCAATAGATCATTTTTTTCTAATAAAGTTTTGAGAAAAAATTATTCTGGTTAGGGGTGACATGACAGGCGACTGAGTTGCGTGTGATTGAGTTAAGAGGAATTTAGTCATACGGTTGATGGTGCAGGAACAGTGAGTGTCGAAATGTGTGACACAGAGCTTACTTATCAGCTAAATTTATTTTCATTATTTGAAGAAATCTGTTCTATTCTACTACACTTGCCACTGCCATTCACCCTAAGAGAATCAGTGGAATGGTTGATGCAGGTTTCAGGAGAATAGCCAAGGAGCATCCTCGGGTACGGACACCTTACATTAGTGATGACTCAAGCACTTAATAGAATTTGATTCATAATGTGGGTTGAAATATTGAAATACAGCGTTTAGATAAATGGTTTATGGTTTTTTGGGTCGGCTAATACAGAGATATGTATGGGCTTAAATAATTTGGGAGGATTTATGTATAGTATGCTCAAAATACAATTTGAGTGTGGTTATTTTCATTTTTTTCCGCACCCCCTCCCCGCTATTCAAACAAGAGAGTCATATATTTTGTAAAATTCTACAATAAATTTTGAATAATACGCTCTTCACATGAGCAACAGTTAATTTTGTGTATTTTAAAAAGAAACCTTAATTTATTCTGAGTTATCAGCCTACTGTGGAGGGAGATGATAGAGTTCAGTAGGGAAAGTTATAAAAATTATCAGTTTGATTCGTGAAGAGCAAGTCATAAAGTAATGTAAATTATTGAGTAACAAATTTTTTACAATAAATTCCAGTGGTAGGTCTTGTAGATGCTTTTTACTAATTGGACTACACCGTTTACGGTGAGTCTATAGTCAAGAAAATGAGGTGCTCCCAGAGGTTGGACCCAAACATTATTTGTTATGACTCAAATTGAGTCACTCGATTCTCAAACGCAAAAAATCAATTGAATTTTTTTGCAAAATATGGTGTAAGATGAATGATTTTTTGTCTAAAAGCGCTTGAGAGGATTATTTTCTATTTTTTATTTTCTACCACCTATAGAAGAGGTATTTGTTTCATTTGAAGTGTTAAAGGGCTCCTCCAAGCTAATTCTCAATTCAAATTTTTTCTCTAAATTTCAATAATAGAGTCCTAAGTACTATTCCCAAAGTGAACTAGCTAATGATCTAATGGAATTCTCAACTGAATCACATGCTGTTCAAGCAAGCTATTCCAATATTTTCAATTAGCCTGCCCACATTCTGAAGAGCCCAATATCAAGACAAACATCACCAAAATAGCTTAAAATTGCTTTCAAAAGACCTAAAATTCAAAACTTTTGAATATCTACATAAAAAATTTATAATTCTTCCATGGTTGATGCAAAATAAGAATCAGCTATGAATAAGGTGTCTATGTTTGTTAACTGTGTGTAATTGGGTTGGGGGGGGGGGGGGGGGTGTCTAGTTGAAATACCGCCCCGGGTGCCACAAGACCTCGCTACGCCACTGCTCGATGATAATCATCATCATCCCAAACTCAAACGCATTCTGTTTGATATTGTATATTCATGGCTGTTTATTTTATTGTACAATATTCAGAATTGTAGAATATTATTAAATAAATATTGAATAATATTTTTTATTAAAGTAAAATAATTTGGTGTCTTGTATGATGTACGATCTGCCTTTTGTAGGATTATTTTAAAGAAGTATTATTCTAAAAACATCATTTGTAAATAACTTAGAGATAATCATTTTCTACAAAGACAAATAATTATTATTGTAAAGTATTTGATAAATTTAATGATTTTTGGCTACAGTTACAATAATCTTGGAATGGAAGGTTGGCAACACTGGCAAGCATAAAACAATCAGCTATGACGTCAGCAAGTACAATACTGCTCCTCAGTAAACATCTGTTTTATGATTAGTATTCAATGTGACCATATCAATGGAAATTTCTATTTCTACACCAGTTTTACACAATAGGGCTGATAAAATTAATTAATGAAATATTCCATTTTTGATAAAAAATTGTGTAAAAATTACCATATTAAGTTACCATATCCATATTCCCTTCAGACAATATTCATGAAAATTTCATTTTCAGTTCTTCAGAGTGAACTTGCAACTAATAAAGTTACTCATCTTTTATTGTTAATTAAAAATATAATCAACATAATCATGATCGGTTACCATATCCGTGTAAATTCTATTTTTCTCGTGATGTTCAGTAACGAGCGCTCAAGACTGCGCTTGGATGGGTGACCGTGCTTTAATGACTAGATGTTATAGGCTTTATTGTCAATCAACCTGTTGGTTGGAAGCTCACCTATTGTAGGTTCGCTATGTTCCCCATAAAATGGCTCAAACAGTGAGGTGGAACTACTCGTAATAAGGGTCTCCCCACCAGCCATATGCTTATTTTTTTTTCAATGAATTTTACACAGTGGGACTGATACTGGATGCCATCATTCATTTTCAATTGAAAAAGAGATCTTCATTTCAATTCATGGTGATCAGTGATCATATCCATGAGAAATTCGATTTTTGGTCATTCTCCACTTCAGCTGTAACTGGTGAAGTTACTCATCTTTCATAGTTAGTTGAAAATATAATCCACATAACTAATCAAGTTACCAATGATCAGTGATGATATCCGTTAAATATTCTATTTTTAAGTTGATTCTAAACTTAAGCTGCAACTGGTAGAATTACTCATCTTTCATAGTTAATTAAAAATATAATCTACATGATTAATCATCATCCAGTTGGTGACTGGTGACCATATCCATGGAAAATTCTATTTTTCGTTAATTCTTCACAGTGGGGTTGCTGTTTTTGATAATTACCCGCTGACATCTTTCATTTTTGTAATAATTGTCAGCCCCCTATCGCCTACTCCAATAATTAAAATTCAGGTTTTTAGTGTATGCATATACACATGCAGAATTCGAATTAAAAATGACAGTTAATTCTGCATATTAGCTCTCTTTCCAGCAATGGAGAGGGTAGGAATTACAGCAGACGATTAGTTCAGTGGCTTAATTGAATTAGAAACGAGGCGGGTGTTGAAAAAATAGAGACGAAAAATTAGAATGTGCCGCTGCAATTGATGTTGGAAAGGCTTTTGAAAATTTCCAGCCGCCAGTGGAGGAGCGGAGTTGGGGGGAACGTCGCAACCAATTTTCAAAAAGCTTATTAAAATTATCGATCGATTAATTTTTAATCATCTGGATGACTGGACAGCGTCGCAACGCTCGTTTTAATTTTTAATGCGTGGAAGTGCTACAAGGCCCAAGTTTGGGTCCTGCGGTAATGCGAGTGTATGTTGTGTGTATGCATGTGGTTGGTTTTGAAAATTAGCAAAAAGCATGAAAATGTTAGAACGATTCATTTGACGGAGGAGGAGGAGGAGGAAGAGGAGGAGAAGGAGAAGGAGGAGGAGGAGGAGGAGGAGGAGGAGGAGGAGGAAGAGGAGGAGAAGGAGAAGGAGGAGGAGGAGGAGGAGGAGGAGGAGGAGAAGGAGGGGGAGAAAGAGGATAATGAGGAAGAGAAGGAGAAAGATGTGAAGGCTGAGGAGAAGAAGAAGAAGAAGGTGTTGGAGGAGGAGGAGAAAAAAGGGGAAGAAAAAGGGGATGAAGAGACGCAGAAAAAGAAGAAGGAAGAGAAGTAAAAAGAGAACGAGGAGCAGAAAGAGAAGTAAGAGAAGGAAAAGGACAAGGAGGAAGAGGACGAAGAGGATGAAGAGGGAGAAAAGGAGGAAGAGGAGGAAGAGAAGAGAGAGGAGGAAGAGGACGAGAAGGAGGAAATGAGGAGGAGAAGGGAAAAGTGGAAGAGGAGGAAGGGGAGGAAGAGGAGAAAAAGACGAGAAAGAGGAGGAAGAGGAGAAAGACGAGAAAGAGGAGGAAGAGGAGAAAGACGAGAAAGAGGAGGAAGAGGTGGTAGAGGAGGGAGAGGAGGAAGAGTAGGAAGGGGAGGAAGAGGTGGAAGAGGAGGAAAAGGAGGAGGAGAAGTAGTGGGAGTAGAAAGAGAAGGAGTAGGACAAGTAGGAGGAGAAGAAGGAGAAGGAGAAAGAAGAGTAAGAGGAGGAGGTGAAAGGAGAGAAACAGGAGTAGGAGGTGAAAGAGAAGAATGAGGAGTAGGAGGTTGAGTAGGAGGAGGATGATTCGGAGTTGGAGGAGGGGTGAAAATAGGAAGAGGAAGAGGAGAAGAAGTAGTAAGAGATGGAAGAGTATGATGAGGAGGAGGAGGAGGAGGAGGATTGGACAGAGAAGGAATGAGTGGGGAGAAAGAGAACAAATAACCGATTAGCAGATTCCATTTGTTCCACCTATTTTAGTAGAGCTGTTCCCCTTTTTGTCAAACGCATTCCTAAAATTCATGGGATTGTGTGGCCAGAGTGGAATCTCATTGGTGGATGATTCATTCCGCGTTATGCATTTGATGCAATGATCAGCTTTAATTGAGTGCTAATTTATTATCTCTAGGGCCCGTATTTATGAACGTGACTTACTTTGATCTAAGCACGTCTTATCTAAGAAAGACTTGGAAAAGCTCTATTAAATTGAACGTGGCCACAAGCTAACCAATAATTGTATTGTATTATCAGGCACTAATAAACATAAAATAACATACATGAAAAGATTAAGATACTGCACTACATGTAAATTTACAGTTACTGTTATGTAATTATTATAACACTAATATCGTTTAATTTATTATTTTCTGTTTTCGAATTTGAATAATAATAGAATTTTGATGTAGTGTACTGAGTGCTATCTGCCAGCAGACCAAAGAACTTCATTCATTTCGTAGAAAAAGAATTCTATCCTAGTGCCAAAAAGTGTGTAGGTTAGAACTTGATTTATGTAACATAAGTAGAAATAATTTTAATAAGTCAAATATTCAGTGAATTACATTGTAATGGTGCAAAAATTAAATATTATGATTTTATTTCATTATTATGAGCCGATGCTATACTAAAAAATGAAATCAAAATATGATGCAACACAACAATCTAAGACCGGCTTCAAGTCAGCTCTGTACCTAGCTTGGCTAAGAACGGATTTGAGACACCAATTATAAGCACGACTTGACTTTTAAGTTGAGATCATCTTTAAGTTAGGTTCATAAATACGAACTTTAGTCGAAGCATTACTTATTCTAAGTGAGTTTACTAGCTGAAAAGTGAGGTTATAAGCCGACCCAGTTGTCCCTCTGCAACATTTATGTAGTGTAAATTCTTATATTGGTGTAAATTAGAGTTAATGTAAATTATTTATCAGGAGTCAGATCTTTGTGGTGGGAGCTGGGTTTGGCTTTTGGTGTTACAGCCTCTCGCTGGCTTGAACCTGTTAGTGTAAGTAAGACTTATTGCCGCTAAGTCTGACTTATCCAAGTCGATCTTTGATAAGTCACGTTCATAAATACGGGTCTAGGTCTTCCTCATTTACAACACGTTTTTAAACATTTTTTTTCTAAAACTGCTTACTCATTAACGATTGTACAGAATTCATTCTAAGTTTGATACTAGTTGTTATAATAAGGTAAAAAGTTCATAAAATCAAGCCATGAAGTCTACCTTGAGACATTCTCAAGAAATACTTGAAGAGTCTACTCAAAAACCTTTCTAAGTTCATGTTTAGTTGAGAAAGTTTCGATGTAGGTTCATGCTCTACATCACTTTGATCTGGAATTAACTTGCTTGAGTATCACTCCTTGAACAA
Organism: Conomelus anceps; assembly: GCA_948455865.1. Taxonomy (NCBI): domain Eukaryota; kingdom Metazoa; phylum Arthropoda; class Insecta; order Hemiptera; family Delphacidae; genus Conomelus; species Conomelus anceps. The sequence goes on from OX418222.1 coordinate 7,356,370, forward strand.
CGCTAACGGAAAAACAGCTAAACTGAAACATAATATTCAAAACATTTGAAATATCCAATCAAGCTCATCGGAAATAAGCGCAAATCTATCACAATTCAATTATGGACAATAATTGTTTCAAAATTCTAACAATTGTTCCCGCCAAAATAACGGAAATTGGATTCAAATTCACTGTTCAATACATTTCACAAAATTCATTTCAAAACTAGATACGTCAGCAATTTTGTCTGACACATTGATGAGTAAATTTCCATGTATGATACATCCAATTTCGAAATGAACAATAGATCTAAATAATTGCTTTTTCTTTGGATACGTCCATTGTTTTACATTTGAACATAATAAATTGGCTACCATGTCTGATTTGGGTGTATTTCGGAAATTTGTATCATCAATTTATTGATTAAAATTATTGATTGGATATGTTTCATTGTTTTCAAGTCAATCCGTTATAGATTTCTCCTATTTTTTGAGAGTCTATTTCTCCTACTTCTCCTACTCTTCTACTTTTACTTTAACTTTTTCTCTCTTTTTCTTCTTCTTCTTCTTCTCCCTCACCTACTCCTACTTCTTCTCCTTCTAATTCTCCTTCACCTTCTCCTCCGCCTACTCCTTCTCACCATCCCCTTCTCCTTATCCATCTCCTTCTCCTTCACCTTCTCCTTCACCATCTTCTTCTATTTGTCTTTCGCCTTCTCCATCTCTTTCTCCGTTTCCTTCTTCTTCTCCTCCTCCTCCTCCTCCTCCTCCTCCTCCTCCTCCTCCTCCTCCACCTCCTCCTCTCCTCCTCCTCCTCCTCTCCTCCTCCTCCTCCTCTCCTCCTCCGCCTCCTCCTCCTCCTCCTCCTCTCCTCCTCCTCCTCCTCTCCTCCTCCTCTTCCTCCTCCTCCTCATCCCACTTCTCCTCCTCCCACTTCTCCTCCTCCTCTTTCTCTTCCTTCTCCTTCTCCTTCTCAGCTAGATATATATATAAAATAATTTTCTTGTAACTGCTTGTAAAGTAGTTCTTTATGAACTAAAAACCGATTGTAAAATGCCGCTTTACGCTGGCGAGCGGTAAAACATTTTCCCTACAACTGCTCGTGAAGTAGTTCTTTACGTACTGAAAACTAATTGTAAAATACCTCTTTACTGCTCCGCAAGCGGTAAAGTACTTTACGCTCGCCAGCTGTTTTCTTTACGCTTCTGTTTTGATTTTGATGTCTTCTCATTGGTGGATCATGGAATCCGTGAACTTCACATAGCCTCAACAATGGCGAACGCTAACCAAATCCGCGCATGATTTGTGATGTTACAAGCTACAAGCTTTTATTGTGTTGGAATCCAGAACTGCAGTTGTAGGAAAAATATTGTATGTAATTCGCGCGTGATGCTTCTTTATCGCTCTCGCAAAATTACTGCGCTCCGCTATGCATCACGCAGTTACTGTTTTGACTCGAGCGACAAAGTCGCATTTTACGCTCTTAAAACATAAATAATTATTGAAGAATATTAAGAAAATTGCTGCTTAGCCCAGTTGTCCACTTTATTTTTACAGTGCAAACGCTGACGTTTTTATTTTTGGTTGTGTTAAATTTTCTTCTGAAATTATTTTAAATCATTTAATTGAAAAAGAAAACAGAGAGAAAATATTGAGGTATAATAATTATGAGATCTGTTGAACAAGTGGAAGAAGAATCAAAGTATTTTCCATGAACTACCCATGTGCATTTTTCTATGAATTGGGAAGCATATTCTGATGTTTATAGAAATAAAAGCAGTTGAATGGTGCATATGCCCATCTGCACAACTGATGATAATAAAAATAATAATAATAATTATTATTATTATTATTATTATTATTATTATTATTGAAAATATTATTTTATTTAAATTTGTTGGGTCCTTGGATACTCCGTTGTATTGGTTTATTCACCCCAATTATTTTTAGATAACTAGTAGGTACTCGCTAAGAAACAAACGTTACTCATTCACGTTACCCATTGTTTAAATAAATTTAATCGATATAAAAAGGATTCATGACCAAAAAAAGCCAAGGAATAAAAAGCAGAAAATCACTGATAAACAAGAAACTCAACAAATTCTTGTAAATAAACCTCGGTAAACTTTGTGTTTTTCTTTCAGTTTTAAATTATATTCAAATTTATACAAATTGTGCATGTAGAAGAAGCAAGATGTTGTGGTGGTGATTTAGAGAAGTAAATTAAATGAATAGATGCATGCTCATGTTGGGACAATGAGAGAGAGAGAGAGAGAGAAAGAGAGAGAGAGAGAGAGAGAGTGAGAGAGAGAGAGAGAAGTAGATACAAAGAGAGTTAAACAGAGAGAGAGAGAGAGAAAATAGAGTGAGATAGAGAAAGAGAGGGTGATACAGATATAGAGAGAGATAGATAGATAGAGAGGGAGAGAGTTAGACAGAGAGTGAGTGAAAGAAAGAGAAAAAATGAGGGTGGGATAGAGAAAGAGAGAGAGAAAAAGGACAGAGAGTGTCAGATAGAGGAAGAGAATGAAGGAGGGAAAAATAATGTTAGTGAAAAGGAGTGATAGCGGGAGAGAATGAAGGAGATAGAAAGAGAGATGGAGAGAGTGAATGGAGGAGATATAAAAAGAGATAGATAGATAGAAAATGAGATAGAGAGAGAGAGCGAGATAGAGAGAGTTCAATTGAGAGAGGGAAAGAGAGAAAAAGAGAGATTGAGAAAGAGAATGGAGGAGATAGAAAAAGAGAGAGTGATAGATAGATGGAGAGTTAGATAGAGGGAGAGTTATAGAGAGAGATAGAGAGAAAAAGAGAGAGGGTAAGAGAATGAAGGAGTTAGAAAGTGAGAGAGAGTGAGTGAGAGAGATAGTTGGAGACAGAGAGATAGAGAGAGTTAAATAGAGAGATTCAGGTTCAGGTGACTTTATTTGTGTAAATTTACAATGTATATGAATGATAAAAGTATTATTAATATTAGCAACAGAGAAAGAGTGAGTGAGAGTAAGAGCTAGAGAGAGAGACTATGAGCAAGAGAGTGAGAGTGGGAGAGAGAGAGAGAGAGAGTGATGGCCAAGAGTCACAACAGTTCTCATTAAATATTCGTCCCAATTAAAATAATGAGATCGGCTCTTTCCCACTGGTCTTGCTTCAATACTCGGAGACTTCTTGCTAGTTAATTAACTTATGTTTTGCATTTAATTTGATTGCGTCAAGAAATTATCTACGACTTTGTCTTCTTCTTCTTCTCCTACCACTTTTTTTCTTATTTCCTTCTTCGTCTTCTCCTTCTCTTTTTCTACTTCACTGTTCTCTTTTTTCCTATTCTTCTAGATAGTCTAATATTATGTATTTAAATGCAGTTTAGAAACAACGTATGATAGCTTATTGGAAATATATATTTTTTTAAATATTCTTTTTCTTCATGATCTTCTCTTTTTTATTCTTCTTTCTCTTCTTCTTCTCCGTCTTCTCCTTATCTTCGAAAGAGAGAGAGTGTACTCTTTTCTTTCATTCTTCTAGATAACATTAATTTGAATGCAGTTACCGTGAGAGAATTAGAAATTTTTAATTTAAAAACCTTCTTCTTGCTCTTTTTCTTTTTCGTCTTCTCCTTCTTTTTCTTATTCGTCTTCATCTTCATCTTCACCTTCTTCTCTTATTCTTCTTTGGTGTACTCTTTCTTCCCATTCTTCTAGAGAATATCATAAGTTTCAATGCAGCAGAAAGAAACACTGTGATAGTGGAATTGAAAATTTTAGTCTAAAAACAGATCTTTTTTTTCTTCATAACACCATTCTTTTTCTTCTTCTTCTTTTTCTTCCTTTCCTCCTTCCTCTTCGTATTAAACTTCTTTCCTCCTTCGTCTTCACCATCCGTTTTTCTTCTTCAGTATTCTCTTTCCTCCCATTCTTCTAGAAATCTAGATATCATGAATTTTGATGCAGTTGATAGAGTGTGATAGAGTATTGAAAATTTTTATTTTAAACATTTCCTTTCTCTTTTTCTTCTATGTCTTTTTTTCCTCCTCCTCCTCATCCTCCTCCTCCTCCTTCTTCTTCTCATCCCACTCTTCCTTCTCCTCCTCCTATTTCTTTTTCACTACCTCCTTATCCTCTTTCTCCACCGCCACTCTTCCTACACATTCCTCCTCCTCCTTCTTTCCCTCCTCCACCACATTTCATCTTCTATTATTCTTCTCCTTCTCCTCCTCCTCTTCTACTACTTCTTTTCTTCAGTGCTCCCTTCCAACTGTTATTCCTCTCCACATTACACTCCTTTCCCTTTTACTTAGATTTTGAATAATGTCGAACTCCAATTCCCTTTTCTAAAAATAGTCTTAATTTTACTTTTAGTTTTAAAACACATCTCAGCTCAACATAGAAAACAGATTCGATATGTAATCATGAGCTCTATCATATACCACATTCTTTATTTATTGAATAATATTACTTAGATTTTCATTTTTATTACAAATATGTCAGGAGTAAATACATGGTAAAGTCTCACAGTTCATATAAGTTACTCTCAATTAAATAACTAGTAGTTGTATGAACAGTAGACCTCACGCCCAAGAATAAGGGTGCTCGCACAGAGGAGCATACTCCATGTACTCAATGATAATCACCAGAGCAAAATTAAACACTAACACCACAACTAACCCTTGATTCAATTTGCGTAGTCTATGTCTATTTTCACAAAATGTCACTCTGTATCACATCACCATGGCCTCGTTTCTATTTTCCAGACAGCTGATTGATCAGATTTTACAATGTCTGGTGAATGAATATTTGCAACAAAGTATTAAGAAATATTAAAAAATATTAGAAATTTGTCTAATTACTTAGTAATCACATGTTATTATTATTTTTATTATTATTAGACGTGAAGCTCCAAAGTCGAAGACGCTGAGTGAAGATGGTTTATTTTTTTGGACTTGTTTGCCCACCAGCTTTTAATTTTTTGTGCGAATTCAGTTTTTCTCTCTTTATTTCATTTTGTTCCAACTCTTGGATGTTCAGTCTCTGGCATATCTACCCATTTATTTATTAACCCTTATTCTGAAGTATTTCCTATTATAAACTTCTTTTCTGGTTAATTCGGCCAGTACTAGGTCTTTTTTGACATTCTGTATCCATTCTCCTCCAGTGACAAGTGACGCTGCGTAGTTATTATCTTCTATATATATATAAAAATGAATGTCTGTCTGTCTGTATGTATGTATGTATGTATGTATGTTCCCTACAGATTTCAAAACTACTTGACAGATCTGCATGAAACTTTGGGAATATGTTGTGTGAATATTGGGGATGGTCTCTGACCATAAATTTTAATAGGGGAGCTAATAATTATTAGTAATTAATCCATTTTATAGACCTAACCTACTGAACTTGCCGGCCAAACAGCTGATAGAAGTCAAACGTTTTTAATCATATGGCAGGCCCCTTAGCGGCGTTATTTACGCTGTCTTTGAACAGCAAAAGACTTTGCACTTTGCATGTTGGCTACCGTGCAGCCGGAGCCTTGCAGTATGTAGGAAACATATGACTGGGTATGATGAAATGTAATTATGCCGGGTTAATGACATCCGTTAACCAATGCAGCTAGAAATTTGAAATGCAGCCTCAGCGGGAGGTGGTGAATAATAAAATCAAAAACTTAGCTTCTACCCTTATAGTCGTAAGAGGTTTAAATTTGAAATTTTTCTTCATTCAGAGGTGGTGATTAAGAAAACAACGAAGCCTCTATGATCAGCTGGAAGAGCCCTAGGACTAACTTCTTTCCTAATTTGAAATGTAACCTCAGCGGGAGGTGGCAAATAATAAAATCAAGGTGAATTTTTATGAGAACGCAGCAACGCGCGTCGGGCCAGCTAGTACTTTATAAAAATATTAGAAATGATTTTTTGTTTCTCTTGAACAGAAATGTAATTCTGATGAACGATAACTTTATTCATATGAATAAGGTTTAACCAGATGAATCTGGAAGCCCGAGGGCTATCTTGAAATCTGATTCCAATCCCATATGATGGAGAAATTTATTTTAAAAATCATTATGCTCCTATAGAGGTAAGCTTGGGTGCCTTTCCTTTTTTCCTTCTAAATATCCTTTAAATGCAACCAAACTTCGAAAAATCCTTACACATACATCGCTAGGTATTCATTGAAGGAAGATCCATGCAAAGTTTCCTTGAATTTAGTCCACGCATTCAGACAATAATTGCAAAACGGTCGACTTGAAACAGAGACCTCTCTTCGTTCGGTCAATGATAAATTTAATTTATTCCAAGAAAACATTAGTGGGCTGTGCCTGTTGTATATTTGCTTAACTGTCTTTTTATAATAATTAATGAATAAATTAATAGAAGAATTACGTTGAAATAGGCCAATGAATTAGACCGAATTTAATCATTTTTCGGGATTATCAAAATTTCATGAATAAAATCTGAATTTTGAGGGTAAAGGGGTTTGAAGACCTATAGAACGATGTCTTTCCCCCTTTCATGTCACCTTCTTTATAGAACACCCTGCATATTCTAAATCAACCAATCGTCTGGCTCAATTTTGAGAGGGCGTAGTTGCTATGTATGACGTCACAGTCGTTTCCAAACCCTTAATTACTACTTATAATTATCATCAACATTATTAAAGCCAGCCTCGTATATAAGCAAGATAACAGATAATTTTCCTCAGATATGCGACGACATCATGGATGGATATGGGCTGCTAACTGAATTTTGTGCGTGCTTAAAGGAAAGAGTGATGAAGGGAGGAGGAAAGAGAGGAAGTGAGAGAAAAGGGGTGGAAAAGAGAGAGAGAGTGAGAAAGAAGAAGAGTGAGAGAGATAGTGAGTGGGAGAGAAATGTAAGATGAGAGATAGAGATGAGATAAGAAAAGTAATGTAGGGAGAGTGTAACAGAGAGACAATATGAGATAGAGTGATTGAGAGAGTGGGAGTGAGAAAGAGTGTGATAGAGTGAGAGAGAGTGAAAAAGGAGAAAGAGAGAGACAGACAGAGAAGGAACAGAGAGAGAGGGTGAGTGAGAATGAGAGATAGAGTTAAGATAAGAGAAGTGATAGAGGGAGAGTGTAAAAGAGCAAGAAAGTGTGAGATAGAACAGAGAGAGAGAGTGAGAGAATGAGGAAAGAGAAATAAAAAGAAAGTGTAATGAAGAGGGGAGAAAGGAGAGAGCGGGTGAGAAGAGAGACTCAAAATGAGAGATAAAGATGAAATAGGAAAAGTGATGAAGTAAGTGTAACAGAGAGTGAGAGAGATGGATACGTTGGGAGAGGGAGCGAAAGAGAAAAAGAGGGAGCGGGAGAGATATAGAATAGAGAGAGAGAAAGTGAGAGGGAATGAGAGGAGAGAGAGAAAATAAGGGAAGAGAGAGTGAGAAAGTATGACGGAAAGGGGAGAAGAGAGAAAGAAAGTAGGAAAGTGTGATTGAAAGAGGGTGATTGAGAAAGAGACAGAGTGAGAGAGATAAGGCGAGAGAAAGAGATGGGATAAAAAAGTAAAGGTACGAATAGGGGATGAAGGAGAGTAAAGCAGAGAGACATTATGTGAGAGGAGGAGGAATGTGAGTGGGAGAGTGAGAGTTTGAGAGTGAGTGAGAAAGAGGAAGGAGAGAGATCTGACAACATATCAGTGCCCTATCATTACCGATGTCGTTAAAATTGTTAATTAAGAAATAATATCTGTAGTAACCATATACCCATGCAGTGGTAAACCTGGCCCACAGTCTTATCATCATTATCATTATTATTTTATCACTCTTGGTTTGGGGGTCCTCCAACCACACCTCTTTCGCCTCCTCCTCCTTCTTCTCCTTCTCCTTCTCCTCCTTCTTCTCCTTCTCCTTCTTCTCCTTTTTTTATCTTTTTCTCCATCTCCTTCTTATTCTTCTCCTACTCCTTCTTCTCTTTCTTCTTCTTCTCCTTCTTCTTCTTCTTCTTGTCCTCCTCCTTCTTCTTTCCTTCTTCTTCTACTTTCTCTTAATATTTTTTCTCTTTCAACTATTCGACGATTTAAAATAATTTAAGAAATGAATTCAACACGATCGAATATAAAAACGTCAAGACTTGCACTGTAAAAATAAATTGGATAGTCGAACTAAGTAGCAACCTTTGTAATATTATGTTAATTCTTTGCATTCAAAATGAACCAGCTATATACCAAGTTTCAAAAGTCTTGAATCTTTCTTTCAAACTCTGGAGCACAGACGGACGGACGGACAACGGTACGATTTCAATAAGACCCTATCGAGTCATCAATAATATCTCCAACCTTATACACTACCCTGTTAGAATCCTTTCAGACAAATCTCCAATACCCCGAAGCTAATGTCCATTACAATCGACATATCACATCCTATGATAACTCACAAATTTAATTAAGGAAAACTTGCAACTCAGCGTTTGATGCGTATCTAGCCAAAAGCAACACTACTGCTCTAGGCGTTGCATTTGTATTTAGTAGCGTATCATATGATATGAAAGCCAGTAGTTTAACCGAAGGCTACTTCTGTAAGCTTATGTTGAATCCTCAAGCCAAGTATACGGTACAGCATAGGAGGGGAATTAATTTATTAACACAATATGATATATGCATGCTACTGTATTAACTGCATTTCTACATTCCATGTCTCTCTGTGTCACTCTCTCTCTCTCTCTCTCTTTCTCTCTCTTCCTCACCCTCTATGAATAGAAATGCCATCCAACAGATATCATTGATAGATAACGATTGTATTACATTCTGAAAATTGAGTGGTGCAATATCATTCCCAAAAGGTTTGAAAAATTTTAAAGGAATTTGGACACCCTTTGACTCTAAGAAAGCCTTTTCTAGCTTGAAGTCAAATCATTACCAGCCAGTTTTCATTGAGTGAAAGCAAAAATATGAAGCAAGTGATAGATGCCAACACCATTTTATCATTCACCATATTTTCACAGTACCAATGTAACGTTTGTTATATTTTGCTATGTTGAAATCTTTTTATAAATTGTTGTCAAATTCGAAAAGAATATTTGGAGATTCTAGGTAATATAATCTAGATTTCAGATTTGAGATCAGAAGAGAAAAAAAGAAAGAGGAAAAGAAGGAGAAGGAGGAGAAAAAGTAGAAAAAGTAGAAGGAGGAGGAGAAGGAGACAAAAGAGAAGAAGGAGAAGAAGCAGAAGAACGTGAGAGAAAAGGAGGAGGAGAAGAAGATGCTCAAGGAGGACAAGGAGAAAAAGGAGGAGGACGAGCAGAGGAGAAAGAGATGAAGCAGAAGCAGAAGGAGCAGTAGAAGGATATTTAGAAGAAGAAAGAAAATCAGGAGAAAAAGGAGAAGAAGAGAAGGATAAAGAGTAGTAGAACGAGAATAAGGAGAAAGATGGGTAAAGAAACAAGAGGAGAAATAGAATATAAGGATTGTATGAGGAAAGCAAGGAAGAGTAAAAATAAGTGAAGTATGATATTTCATTGTCAAATTCAAATAATTAATTAATTAGACACATCAAGCATCATGTCAAAAAAGATACAAAAAACAGAAATTGAAACAAGTAGAAAACAATCTGAAAAATCGTCCTATTCATCAACTCAGTCTGTGCAAACGAACCTCTCAGTTAGTGTAGTCTGACCCTGACTCATGTAGTCTGGCCTCACTCACAGATGTCTCTGAGCGATTCAGAAACATATCTGGAAAAAAACAATGAAGAAATCTTCCAATTTATCAACAGAATCTGTGCAAACAAACGACACCGGACCGTTAGTGTTGCCTGACCCTCACTCGTGTAGCCTGGCCTTACTCACAGATGACTCTCAGAGAGGTAAAAACATGTTTACTCCCTCTTTGACCACATCATACTCTCCTGTTCCCCATTATCAACCTCTGTAATGCCCTCTCCCATAAAATGTTCCCTTTCTCCCCTATCTAGTGATTGTCTACTATAAGCTAGATAGGTCGCCCGAGTTATTAGAATAGGCGTTGTCAGACTCAGTGGGTGGGTGGGAGGTAGGTAGAGGAAGAGGGAAGAATAGGGAAGGAGAGGAAGGTGAGGAGTGTGTTCTCATTACATTAATTTGCATATTAATCGAAATCTAGAACGAATATTGCAAAGCCTCCCTGTTTTGAGGGAGGTATTGCTTAGAAGAGAGAGAGTGTGAGTAAGAGAGGATGAGAGGGGGTGTGTGAAAGATAGGGAGGGGGAGTGAGAGAGAGAGCGAAAGGGCGTGGGAGATGAGATTGAGGAAGAGGGTATGTGAAAGAGAGAAAGATAGGGTGTGAGAGGATGAAAGAAGAGAAACAGAAAGAGAAGAAGTGAGGGAGTGAGTGAGGGAGAGCGAAGCAGAGAGAAGAAGAAAGAGTGAGAGGGGAAAAAAGGCAATAAAGATAGAGAAGGTGTGGAGGAAAGGCGATGTTCTGCACTTCATAAGCTTGTCTATCTAGATGATGAGATTTTAAAGGTGTAAAATTATTGTTGTTGTTTGATGAGATCGATGTTAAAATATGATAACGTTAAATTTATAGAGTGGTTTTCTTTATTATTATATAGTAATAAATTTATGTAACTCCAGTCGTACCTAAGAATGATGGAAGTTGGTGTGAAAATATTTCGTTGAGTAGTGTATTGGGAAGAATGGTGTCAATAACATTGACCTGGTATGAAAGGAAGAAAATTAGATTGATACGGTATAGATGGAATAAGCTGACAACAAAAATGTAGTGAAATTAGTGTAAGGGCAGAAGAAAAGGATGAAGGGGCAAAAGAAGAAGATGGGAGAAAAAAATAACAAGAAAGAAAAAGAAGAAGAAGGAGAAGTAGGAGGAGAAGAAGAAGAAGAAGAAGAAGAAGAAGAAGAAGAAAAAGAAGAAGAAGAAGAGTTAAAGAGAGCATGAGAAGTTTGATATAAGACGGGAATGCAACGATGTTCGAAGAAAGAGGAAAGCAAATTTAGTGTGACAAAAAAATGAAAATTTAGGAGTGATAAATTGGGTCGATGAAGTATTGGGCTGGAACAGGGAAGAAAAGAAGAAAACTGTAGAACGCAAAAGGAGAAGAAGTAAAAGAGAAAAAGAAGGATGAAAAACAGGAAGAAAAAGAAGGAGAAGAAGAAAAACAAACTTAAGAAGAAGACGAAGAAAAACAAAGCGAAAAAAATAAGAAAAGAGGAAGAAGACAAAAACTGCAGACGGAAAAGGAAGAGGTTAATGAGAAGGAAATAAAAAGTAATTGATGGAGGCAAAGAAGGTTATGAAAATGATAAAAGAGAGGATCAAAAGGGAAGAAAACAAAAGAAGTAGAAGAAATAGAACAAAACAAAGAAGATGGAGAAGATTAAGAAGAAGGAGAATGAGGTGCAGGAGGTTCATGAGAAGGAGATGAGAAATAATTGGAGTAAATAAAGGAAGTAACGGAATTGACGAAAAAGAGATTGAAGTTGTAGGATAAACACCAGAAGAAGAAGAGCAAGGTGAAGAAGAGATGGAAGAAGAAGGAGAAGATGATGACGATGAAGACAAGAAGAAGAAGAACCAGCAGAAGAAGTAGAAAAAGGAAAAAAGAAGAACAAAACAATAAGGAATAAGAGGCAAAGGAAATAAATGAGGAAGAAGGTAAGAAGTAGTTGGAGTAGATGATAGAGAAGAAGGAGGAGGTGACAAAAGAGAGAAAGAAGATGTAGAAGAAGGAAAAGGTGCCAAAGAGGGAATGAAGATGAAGGAGAAGGAAAAGGTAGCAAAATGATGTAGAAGAAGGAGAAAGTGACAAAAGAGAGAAAGAAGAAGGAGAAGGTGACAAAAGAGAGAAAGAAGATGTAGAAGAATAGGTGTTCAATAGGTGTTCTCTTACCCATTTCCACAAATTTGCTGACAAAGCGTTCCTCCAATAATATATAAAGGTACAACCCTAACATTACAAGAGATGAATCCGTTGATGTGAAATCATTCCGCCTCTTATTAGACATTATTGTCGTGGCGTTGAAAAAAAGTGAAAAATAAATAAATAATGCGGCGCTACTTCAAAAAAGTAAAAAGAAAATAAATAAAAAATCATCACCCACTTTCAACCCTTGTATAAAAAGGTGACGACTCCTCCCTACACCACCTTGTCTAACGCTGTTACCACAAAAGAATTTTCAACCCCTAACAAGGAGCATAAAGAGAGAAAGACGGCTAGTGATTGGTGAAGAGAGGGAGAGAGAGTGAAAGGGTGTGAGAAAAAGAGAAGGGAGATAAAGAGAGAGTTTTCAACACTTTTCCCGATCACCCTCCGTTGGAAAAGCCGTCTGGAAAAACACTTTTCTTCCACCTTTTCTAAAAAATTACGCTTTGATCTTCAGCCCCCACAATATTGGATGTGAATCTCCTGACAACTGTGTGAGCAATTAGGTAGAATTTAATGATAAACGAGCGATACTCGAGTATATATTGTGTGAATTGTATCATTTAGGTTAATAGATGCTTAACGGTCTCTTCTTGGAAGTCTGGTTTGTTGTTGACACGCTTCAAAAGCTTGCAATAGAATTCAGGCAACGATTGTATTATGGCAGTCATTAAGAAATGAGGAAGAAGGAAATTAGTACAAGACTGAAACGTGTATATATTATAATAATAGTAGTCTATGCAATCACTTGTGGGTGGTTCGGAACCCGCCTGAAACTGTAGGTCCAACTCATCAATCACCATCATGAACTCATTACCCAAGCACAGGTCTGAAGGCCAAAACAAGACCCGCCCACTGGTGGTAGGAGCAACAAGCAATAAGTTTCAAAATCAAGAACCAAAACCATAAACTCATAGAAAACAAAAAACAAGAACAAGCAGGCTAGCATTGAAAAATATTTAAACAATTAAAAATAACTGAAATGCAGTCAAAGTCAACCGAAAAACTGTGTTTTCGCCACACTAGGACGTAATGAGCTGTTTTTCGTGCGTCATATGGAGGCCGAAAGTGTTTGGTTTCCGTCGAGGTCTGTAAACGTTTACCGCCCTAGGGCGGAAAAGAAAATGACCTTGAATGACAGCTGATCGTGTCTGGATACAGCAGTCATGATTGTAAAAATGAATCCTTCCAACTTTTATGTAAAACAAAAATATTTAAACCATCAATAAATGTTTATTTTTTATAATTTAATATGTACGTAGTATTTAAAATGTCAAAAATGATCACTTTTTATAACTTAATATGTATTATTTTGTAGTTTTGATATCAAACAATAGAACCTTTTTATCCAACCTACAGAGCTCTGGGTGGGAGTTTTGTCAACTATTACAAATGTTGGTAACCTCTCACCAAAAGGTTGGTTGGTTAGGTTTTTTCTTTTTAGGAATTTTGACTACTACTGCAACTGTTGGTATAGAAAGGTTAGTTGGTTAGGTTTTTGGTTGTTTTATGCAGGTTTCGAATCAGGAACAGGAATAACAACAAAAAACCTAACCATCTAACCTTTTGGTGAACAGTTGTAGTAGTTGACAAAATGCCCACCCAGAGCGCTGTAGGTTGGATAAAAAGGTGATAGCCGTTCCTTGTATTCTTGCAAGTACCATAGCCTTAAAATTTCGCTTTCAAAATTTCCATCTTAACATTGTTGTTTTTTTTTCGTAGTGTGGCGAAAAATAGCGTTCGCAACACGGGCAAAAATGTTTTGCCGGCTCTCAAACGCTTCAAGTTCTCGACTTCGTCTCGAACTTGAAAACCGCGATCTCGAGCCGGCAAACACACATTTTCGGCCCTAGGTGCGAAATATACTATTTCGCCACACTAGGACGTAATGAGCTGTTTTTCGTGCGTCATATAGAAGCCGAAAGTGTTCGGTTTCCGACGAGGTCTATAAACGTTCACCGCCATAGGGCGGAAGAGAAAATGACCTTGAATGACAGCTGATCGTGTCCGATCACACAAATCATAGAGAGATGTTCACATAGTATTAGGGTAATAAGCTATATATATCGTAGTATTATATCTATAATATATTTTATAAATTATTGTTTCATAACTTGATATGTATTATCCTGTTTATTTCGTAATTTTTATATCAAACAATAGAATACGATGATATTTCCATAACCTCAACAACATTGTATTCTTGCTAGTACCATAGCCTTAAAATTTTGCTTTCAAAATTGCCAAATTATTGTTGTATTGTTTGTTTTTTTGTGGTATGGCGAAAAATAGCGTTCGCAACGCGGAAAAATGTTTTGCCGGCTCTCAAACGCTTCAAGTTCTCAACTTCGTCTTGAACTTGAAAACCGCGATCTCGAGCCGGCAAACACACATTTTCGGCCCTAGGTGCGAAATATACTATTTTCTCATATTGAATCTTATTAAAGCCATATTTTGAACGCTGTTTTATTGAGTCAATATGACTCTTATTTTCGCTTGTTGCTCCTCCAACAGTGGGCGGTTCTTGTTTTAGCCTTCAGCAAACCACAGATCTTTCAACAGAGGTCAGCCTATCGAAAGCACTTTCTCCCTCAGCCAGTCGTATCATTCCAAGTTTAGTATATATTAAGTACTTTAGTTTTTGTTTGTTTGAGATTGATAGTGGTGTAACAACCGAAACTAGTATCTCACTGTTTTCAATAAATGTGCTTGTGACAACTTAAAGTCTTATTATTTATCATGGATACAATATCACCTATGGCCACAATATCATAATATAATTTATGGTCCACAATATCACCTTCGCGACTACAAAGGAAGTTAACTAGGCTGCTTTTGTTTGTGACTCACCAAGTGAAAATGTCCTCGGCTTCGTTTGCAACTTCTCTTATCCACTTTATAACGTGGTCGTACATAATAGTAGTTTATGGAACGATTTTATTTTGACCCTTATTAAGGCACGAGTTAGATGTAAGTTATAACACGAGCGAATGCGAGTGTTATAAATATCTCACGAGTGCTTTAATGGCCAAATAAAATCGTTGCTTACACTATTTTATCTACGACCACTAGTATACATTTAATTAAAATAATTTCATTTTACCTGTGACTGTCAGAGATACCTAACCTCTCATCTCAAATACAAGAAGTTATAGTAGATTGTTAGGTTAAAGCAGCTGGTGTAGCAGTTAGATCAAATCAGCTGATAGTTTCACAATATTGAATTACGATATTGATTCCATCAAAAATGCTTCTGATTGGTCCAGAACCCGTGTTATAATGTAGAACCTGTACTATAATGAGCTCATTATGCAACGGGTTTCAAAAAACATTTCGAAAAGACAGCTGTTTTGGCATCAATTGTGAAACTGTAATTTATACATTATGACATGGTCGTAGATAAAAGATTAATTGAACTTGAGACTTTGGCATATTATACAACAGATATATTTACTATAAGTGCAGCATACATTTGATAACATAAATTATCCTTCTGTACACAGTCTCAATTCTCCAAATTTTTGCAAAGCATTTCACACCCTGTATCTAGCCTGTTTATACGATAATATTTCTTTATCCGTGTATTCAGTTATCCGTAACGGCCTCCGGTCCCAAAGGTCACGGTTAATTGGGGTTCCACTGTAGAACAAATACTGGTACCATTCATTCTTATTCATTGATTTATTTTCATATATTGATCTTCATATATATTCATCTTTAATTATATTCACCTTCATTTATTCATTTTCTCAATAATCATCTCCAATTATTCATTCATACTTTACAAAGTTAAGGTAGACTGGGAATTGGCAGAAAACCAAGAAGGATAGAAGAAACAAGACGAGGAAAGTAATAGTGAAAGCGAACAAGGGAAAAGAGGAGTTGGTGATAAAGAGCTCTTCACAGTAGATAAAGTTTTATTCTACTTTAGTAGTAGTAATCGGATAAGGGGATGAACAATGTGAGTGGAATAGAGAAAGAAAAAATGGAGAGAAGAGGAGAGAAAGAGGAGAGAGAGTGGGTAAGAAAGACTGGGAGTTTGTAAAAGTCTTCTCATTGTCAATATGGTTGCAGAAGTAATAGTAGTAGTAATAGTAGGGTTGAGGAGGATGAACGGGTGAGTGATATTGAAGGAGAGATGGAGAGAAACAAAAAGAAAGAAGATGAGAGAGAAAGGGGGAAGAGAGAGAGAGGAATTGAGAATGATAAAAACTATGGAGAAAAATACATGACAAAAAGAACTGTGAAAAGCCTTCTCTTTGCCAACATAGTAGCAGATGTAGTAGTCGTAGCAGTAGCAAGGTTGAGTGAGATGGCGAGGGAGAAAGAAAGTAGAGTAGAATACTTGAAAACAAGTTGTAAAAAGTCTTCTCTTTGTGAATGAAGTATAACAGCATTTTACTCTGAAAGATACGGGATCAGCTTCGAGACTTCAAGTGGTTTTTGGAAGAAAAGAGGAACAGAAAGAAAGAGAGAAAAGAGTGAGTGGTCAGTGAGTGGTAGAGAAAGAGTAAGTAAGTGGGTGAGTGAGAGAACGTGAGAGAATCGGAGAAAGAGCGAGAAAATGGATGGGAGAAAAGATTGCGGTTGAGAAAAGAAACCGATTATTTTTGGATGATGAGAGGAAGATCAGCGTTGAGGCATCAAATGGTTTTGAAGAAAGAGGAAGAGAGAAAAAAGTGAGAAAGAGAAAGTGAGAGAGAGGTTGATTGATATAATTTGTGTGAGAGAGAGGGAATGAGTGAGAATGGAGTAGAGAGTAGTGATAAGGAAAGGAGTGGATCCATTTTGGGGAATAAGAAAAAGATCAGTGTTGAGACATCCAGAGGTCTTTGATAAAGAAAGAAGAAGAAAAAGAAAGAGTGGGTGATAGAGAGAGAAAAAGAAAGAATATGTATGAGAGAGCGAGAAAAAAGAGAATAGAGTAAAGTATGATGAGAAAAGAAGTGGATTCATTTTGGAGAATAAGAGAAAGATCAGTGTTGAGGCATCGAAAGGTCTTTAATAAAGAAAAAGGAAAGAGAAAGAGTGGGTGATAGAGAGAGAAAAAGAGAGAATATGTACGAGAGAGTGAGAAAAAAGACAGACTGGATAAGAAAAGGACTGATTTTATTTAAGAGTATGAAAAAAAAACATGAAGGGAACCGAGGTTGAAAAATGGTCAATGAAAGTCAGGAATTCATTCAGAAATGCGAATGTCTCTGGAGTCTGCAAGTTTGAGAGAGAAAGAAGGTGCGTGTGCGTAGGAGAAAGAGCGAATGAATGATTGTGAGAGAGTGGAAGGTAGGCACGAAACGGGAGCACTTCGATTTTAGTATCTTTGATAATACCTAACATGCCGAATCTTTTTTTAATCTTTTTCAGTATCCATTGCCTTATTTCCATATTCTTGATCATTTTGTTTGAATGCCACTATATTTGCTTCTGTAGAGTCTATTAGGTGTTTGAAAAGTGGAGCATCTAATACTCGATGATGGTAATCACGATTGCAAAATTAAACACATGCTTTCAAATGGTGGTATTCAAGCTGCTGCAATCTACTACACACCATTCTACATCATGTGTTTTATTTTTCTATGGTGACGGTCATAGAGTATTATTTGATGATTATCTATCATAATACATAATATTTCATAACATTAGTTTGATTTTGCCATGATGATTATCATCGCGTATTGAATGCTCCACTGTGGATTACGTAAAAAATCATTAAAACGAGATCAGCTATATCAGCTAGATAATATCTATCCTTCTGAAATTAATTTGATGACAAGAACAAGAACTAGAACATGAACTAGAACATGAAAAATAACAAGAACAAGAAAAATAACAAGAGCAAGAACAAGAACATGAACAATAAAAGGAACAGGAACAAGAAAAAGAGAAATAACAGGAACAGGAAAAAGAACAAGAACAAGAAAAATAACAAGAGCAAGAACAAGAACATGAAAAATAAAAGGAACAGGAATAGGAACAAGATAAGAAAAAGAACAAGAACTAGAACATGAACTAGAACATGAAAAATAACAAGAACAAGAACAAGAAAAATAACAAGAGCAAGAACAAGAACATGAACAATAAAAGGAACAGGAACAAGAAAAAGAGAAATAACAGGAACAGGAAAAAGAACAAGAACAAGAAAAATAACAAGAGCAAGAACAAGAACATGAAAAATAAAGGGAACCGGAACAGGAATAGGAACAAGATAAGAAAAAGAACAGGAACAGGAACAAGAACAAGAACATGAACTAGAACATGAACAGGAACAAGAACAAGAACAAGTACAAGAACAAGAACAAGAACAAGAACAAGAACAAGAACAAGAACAAGAACAAGAACAAGAACAAGAACAAGAACAAGAACAAGAACAAGAACAAGAACAAAAACAAGAGCAAGAGCAAGAGCAAGAACAAGAACATGAACATGAACATGAACATGAACATGAACATGAACATGAACATGAACATGAACATGAACATGAACATGAACATGAACATGAACATGAACATGAACATGAACATGAACATGAACATGAACATGAACATGAACATGAACATGAACAAGAACATGAACAGGGACAGGAACAGGAATAAGAACAGGAACATGAACAATAACAGGAACAGGGACAGGAACAGGAACAGAAACGGGAACAGGAACAAGAACACGAACAAGAATAAGAACACAAAAAATACAAAAACTCTTAGGGGAGTGATAGCCGTGAGCCATAGCATTAAATCTGATAAGATAAGCTACAAACTCCTGAGCCCTCTTTATAAAGGTGACCAATTAGATTAGCCAGCTTAAACGACTCGGTTCTCTGTTGTAGAATCACTTCCCCATCGTTCGGAACCCATCTAAAACTGTAGGCTCAACACATCAATCACCATCATCAAATTCACTACCCACACGCGGGTCTCAGACCTATCCTCAAACAAAAACAAGAAGAAAAACAGAGGTCTTTGTCGAAATATAGAAAAGGGTTGGGTCAAAGAACCCAAAATAACCTTGACACCATTTTGACAGTGCTGGCAGAAAAAGCTGGAAGTCAGAAGGTGAAGAAAAAAGAAGAAGTAGATGAAGAAGAAGAAGCGGGGTTTGTTTTGACGCTGGTGGTGAACGCACTCGTCTATACGTTAAAGAGGGTTGCGAAGAAGGAAATAAAGCGAGGGTGGGTGCGGAGGAACGGTGGAAAGATAAAAAAAGAGCAGCATCAAAAAAGTGGGACAGGATTTCTGTCTGGACTGTCTGCCGAGTTGGTTAAAAGCCTTGGGGTAGTTTAGACACAGGATAAAGGATGGGTGGGAAGGGAGGGAAGGGTGGGAAGGATAAAAGAGGTGCGAAAAGGAGGGGAGGTGGAAAGAGATAAAGGGACCAGAAAGGGGAAATAGGGGAAAGAAAGGGGTTTCAGATAAAAGTGAAGCCGTATTTCTCAATGGAGCTCCCAAAGGGTCGAGAAGAATGTTGTGGTAGGGGTGCTTTGATGAAGGGATAAAAATCTCGGGTTCTTCTTATTTTTCTTCCTCTTCTTTTATTTCTGCTTTTCTTCTTCTTTCTCTTCTTCCTCCTCTTCTTGTTCTTCTTCACCTCCTTCTCCTAGTTTTTTCTTCTTGTTCTTTTTCTTCTCTTTTTGTGCTACCAAAGCCAAAATGGTGTCAAGGTCGTTTGAAGACCTTCTTCGTGACCTTGTCCTTCCTATGTTTTCTACCTATTTCTTCATCTTTCTTCTTTTTCTTCTAAGTAATTTCCTTCATCTTCACTGTCTCCTTCGTCTTCTTTTTCTTTTATTTCAGTCTTTTCTTCTTCTTTCTATTCTTCCTGCTCTTCTTGTTCTCTATTCCTTCTTCAGCTCCTTCTCCTAATTTCTTTTCTTGTTCTTTTTCTTCTCTTTTTGTGCTACCAAAGCCAAAATGGTGTCAAAACGTTTGGAGTCCTTCTTCATAAACTTGTCCTTCATCGGTTCTATCTATTTCATCATTCTTCTTTTTCTTCTGCGTAATTTTCTCCATCTTCACGGTCACTTTCTTCATCTCTCTCTTCTCCTTCTTTTTCCCGTCTCCTTCTTCTGGTTGAGTGTCAAGAATGGACGAATATTTGTCCAAACTTCGCCATTTCATGTAATTTTATCACTTAGATTGTCATCACTATAGTTAATATCATTAAGATCATACAAATGAGATCATTGTACATAATTTCTTGCACTATGGTAATAGCATCATCCAAGTTTACTGTAGTATCTATGTGATGTTGATAATTTTGTTTTTAACCACTCATAAGCAGAATTTTTAATTTTACTTGAATAAAGAAAGATAATCTAATCTAATTTTCTTCCTCCTCTTTTCTTTCTTCCCCTTCTTCTTCTTATTCTTTATCACCACCTCAACAAAATTCTCCATCATGCCCTCTTTCTTCTTCGTTCTCCACCCTTCTCCTGATCACAATAATTTTTCGTCCTCTTCCTTCTTTCTTCACATCCTTCTCCATTTTCTTCTTTTCTATCGCCTCCTTCTCTTCTATAATCCTACTCTTGTCATAATTATTACTTTCGCCCTTCTTCAAATCCTACTCCAAATCATGGAATCATTTCTCTCTATCTTATCAGCTCCTGGTTTCTTCTTCTACTTTTCTTCTCTTCTCACTCCTTCTCACTCCTTCTCCTCTTCTTCATATTTCTTTCCCTTCTCCACTTCCTTCTGTTTCTACTGTCATCCTTTCCCCCAACTTTATCACGCTTCTTCTCCTTTTTGTTTGTTCTCCCTATTTTTTCGTGATTTTTCTCCTTATCCTCTTAACTTCCTTTTCTTCCTTTTCCTTCAACGTCTCCTTCCTTCTTCTCCTTTACTTGATTTCCTCTTACCCTTCTTCTTCAACTTCACCTTCCTTCTTCTCGTTTACTTGATTTCCTCTTTTCCTTCTTTATCTTGCACTTCCTCCTATCAATTCACTTTTCTTTCTCTTCTTCTCCATCCTTCTCTTGCACTTTTATGCTTCGTCTTATCCTCTTCTTGTCTTCTTCTCCTTTTTTTTCTGCCGTAGTTCTCCTCCTTGTTCTATCTTTCATTCATTCTCTTCTCTTCTTTCTATAATATTTTGTTTTTCTTCTCCATTTCGTATTCTTTCTATCGCTCCGTTATATTCTCTATTACTTTTCCTTATTCTTCTCTGCTTCTTTGTCCTCATCTTTCCCTTCGTTTTCCTCCTATCGTAGTCTTTTTCTCCTTCTTCTTCTTCTTCTCCTTCTTCTACTTCTTCTTCTTCTTCTTCTTCACTCTAGCCCTCCCCCTTCTTCTTTCTTTTTCTTTCTCCTTCCTCCTTCTTCTACGTCTTCTCTTCTCCTCCTCCTTCTCCTCCTCATCCTCTTTTTCCTTCTCCTACTCCTCTTCCTCCTCCTCCTCCTCCTCCTCCTCCTTCTCCTCCTCCTCCTCCTCCTCCTCCTCCTCCTCCTCCACCTCATCATTCTTCACCTTGTGACTTCTTCTTTTTCTGTGATCAAAAACCAGGTCAAGGCCGTTCTCGACTGAACTCTTTGCCCGATTTAGTCCCGATCTCCCCTTCACTAGAACTCTTTTATCCCCTTCTTTTCTCCCCCTTTGTGTTGATCTTCCCCTTGCTTTTTTCTTCACCCCTGAGACGACATAAAAACAGAACAGCGATTATTCGGTCAATGAATCCCGACGTAAAAATAAAGGTTACTGACTCCGGATTGAATCTACCCTCTTTTTGATAAGCTCATTACTGCTATCTTGCTTCAACGAAATGAAACTCATTCTTTTTGCAATTATGTTCGTTTTTACTTCATCTACGTAGACATAATAAGGTTGGAAAGTGATGTCAATACAGCTTACTCTAATCCACACCTTATCAAACTAGTGTCTAATGAGGCTATTTTAACACTATTGTCACTTTACAGTACAGGGCTCCAGACTAATCAGAATTCCAGATATCTTCAAAAACAGTGGCGCAATGAATGTAATGCAGTAACATATCAGCTGATTCAAACATTTCAAAATCAAACTGAATTTCGAATCAGAATTCTTGACAACAATCACGCATTGTAGGTTATGTTATGCAACGATTGTATTTTGTCTTGAAGCAATTTGAGATGTTTCTATGCTTGAAGGCAGTCATAATTCAATCGTTGCATCTACTATTATTTTGAGCTAGCCTATTAAGAAGTAGAAAAGTCTCGTATTTTGTAGTGAATGATCGCATAATTGCAATCACGGATTGGAGTAACCATAATAAAATCATAATTCTCTTTCGTCCGAATCTGAAACGTGAAATTTCATCACCTTCATTCAGACAGAAAACAGGGAATGAAGCACAATCAACATTTCCTCTTCTTCTTCTTTTTCTCCTTCTTCCTATTTGAGCTAGCTGCTATAGTGTAGACCTATTTTTCAATATAATAATTTTTATATTTGTACACCAAGCATCAAAATCATTAGGAACTTTACTTGAACTACTAGGAAGCTAAATAGCCTAACAAGTTTAAAGAGTTTAATTCCATTCCAATAAACTATTCACTATGTCATGTATGACTCTCGAACTTTCCTTCCTTTTTCAAATCGCTCTTTCTCTCCCTACCACACACACTGCCACTCACTCTCTCTCACTCTCTCTATGTCTGTCATTCTCTCTCTCTCTGGTTGGTCAAGTATCAGTGACTCTAGTTAACTGACACCGATTAAGTGTCAAGAATGGTCGAATCTTTGTCCAAACTTCACCATTTCATGTAATTGCATCGCTTAGATTGTCATTACTGTAGTTAATATCATTGGTATTTATTAATATAGTAATAAATATCATATCATTAACAAAAAAAAAAAATGAACAAACAAAAACAATAAACATTTTAATATCATACAATTGAGATCTTTGTACATCGTTTCTAGCACTATAAAAAAAAGCATCATCTGAGTTTACTATAGTATCTATGTGATGTTGATAATTTTGTTTATATCCAATCATATACATAATTTGTAAATTTACATGAATAAAGAAAGATAATATAATCTAATCACTATCTCGCTCTATCTCCCTCCCTCTAACTCACACACTCTCTCTCTCTATCACTCTATTTCACTCTCTCACCCCTCTCACTCATCCTCTCACACCCCCCTCTCTCTCATCCCTCTCTCTCCAACTGCTGGCAATAGCAATGGCTGTTCTCTTCCGATCTAATTGCCCATTTAGCCACTCCACTCGTCTACTGGTCTACTGAACAGGACATTATCGTTGTCCGCCTGCCTATTTAGCCTAAATAACTGTCATCCGTTTCTGCCCATGCCCATGCCCTATGCCATACTCTAGCTCTGTTGCAGCTATTTAACTCTACTACTACTACTACTCATCATCAACATTATCTACTCCTCTTCTTTATCTTCCTCCTCATAGACCTCCTCTACATCGTCCTCCTCCTAGACCTCCTCTTCATCTTCCTCTTCCTGCATTCCTTCATCTTCATTATCATCAATCCGTCTTCATCTTTTTTTCATTCCTTTCTCAACATCAATATTGTCTTCCTCCTCGTCCTCCTCCTTCTACTCCTTCTCCTTCTTCTCATCCTTCTCCTCCTTCTCCTCCTTCTTCTCCTCATCTTTGTCCTTCTTCTTCCCCTGTTCCTTCTCTTTCACCCCTTCCTCCTTTTACTCATTTTCCTTCTCCTCCTCCTTGTTCTGCTGCTAATACTTTTTTCCTTCCTTCTCCTCCTTCTCCTCCTTCTCCTCC
>OX418222.1:7380138-7436251 GCA_948455865.1 Conomelus anceps
TGAGGTAAATGAAGCTGTACGAAGAAAAAACCCAGATGAAATTTTACAACATATTTTCTTAATGTATGGAGCCCAGGTCAATCGTCTAAACAAAAAAACCTACAATTTGTATTTATTAGTTGAAAAGTTGTATTCATTAGTTGAAAATTTGTGTTCATTAGTTGAAAATTTGTATTTATTATTAACTTTTTAAGTGAATTCAACGACTTGCAGTCAAATTTTTATTAAGAATAAGTATTATTTTACTAAGCCTGTAGGCCGAACGTTTTCAAGAAGTTATTTGTTGAAAATTTGTATTTATTAGTGGAAAATTTGTTTGACTGCAAGTCGTTGAATTCACATAAAAAGTTAATATTAACAACGCAGTTCGTCATGGAACAAGAAATCCAGGAATGTATTTATTAGTTGAAAATTTGTATTTAATAGTTGAAAATTTGTAAAGAAATCAGTAGTGGGCTGTGCCTGTTGTATCTTTACTTGATAGGGTTTCTTGTAACAAATGAATAAATAAATAAAAATCGTAAATATGCAATGTTTTCTTCCTGTTCTACTTGATTAGTAGGTAAGTGATAGCCGAGTACCGTAGCAGTATCTGTACAATCATTGATAAGCTACGAAGCTCCTGGGCCATCTTTGTTAGGGTGACCGATTGATTTGGCCAGGAAAAATTACTCTGTTTTCTGCTCTAAAATCACTTGCGGGTGGTTCGGAACCCACCTAAAACTGTAGGTTCAACTCATCAATCGCCATCATCCAAATCATTACCCACGCACATGTCTCAGACCTATGTGGGCTTTATCCTAAAAAAAAAATTAAAAGTAAATTTAACCCTGCTATGGTTATATCCCCTTTAATAATTGACTCATTTCCAAGCATCATGGCTGCTCATTCAACTGATAAAAGCGTTGATAATATTAATGAAACTCAGATTTCAATTAAAATTATCGCATATAAAGTGGAAGGGGGGAAAAGCTTATTATGATAATAGACGGTTTATTTACCTGAATTACAATGTGGCTTTGAAATTATTAATGAGAGTCGATTTCGATAATATTGTGACTGTCGGATTATATCGATATCAGCTCGATTATACCGATAATTATGATCGATTCATTAGAGTGGTTTCGATAGGTGTGAATTTTGAGGTTGAAAGTACGGTGAATTTGACACTTTATACTCACACACACACACACACTCTCACATGATCAGTGATCTCTTACTCTCTCACTCCCTCACTTCCTCTCTTACTCTCTCTCACACTCCTTCATACTCTCTCTCTCTTTCACACGCAAATGAACAGCCACTTGTTGATGTGTCAATGGATAATGATGAATATATTAGCAGACCGTAAATTCAAAATTCCCGATTAATTTTGCCAACCTCATTTGAACTCAGTTTTTCTCTCCCTTTCTCTTTCTCATACTCTCTTTCTTTCTATCTTTGTTTTTCCTGTTTATCTCTGTTTCACTTGCTTCTTGATAATAGCGATTCATTTTCCTCTTTGGGCCAAATGTATCATCTTATTTTCTGTTACTTCAAATTACACACGCTCTTTCTTTCTCTCTCTCTCTCTCTCTCTCTCTCTCTCTCTTGCGCTCGTCTCTCTCTCGCTCTTTTGTCTCTTTCCTTCTATTTTTCCCAGTCTTTCTCAAATTAGGTGAAGAGAAGAGAAAAAAGAGAGCGAGGAAAAAAGAGATAGCGGTAGGGAGAGAGAAAAAAGAGGGAGTTGGAGGCAGAGAGATATAGAGATGGAGAGTGATATAGATAGAGATAGAGATGAGGATAGATTAGATTACTTTATTCATGATAAATTTATAGCTTGTCATATTTGGAGATTCATTGATTGATTACTTTTTTTTGAGGATGAAGCCCACATAGGTCTGTGCATGGGTAATGAGTTGGATGATGGTGATTGATGAGTTGGACCTACAGTTTTAGGTGGGTTCCGTACCACCGGGAAGTGATTATAAAGCAGAGAACAGTGTCCTTTTTGCTGGCCAATCTAATCGGTCACCGTTACAAACAGGACCTACGAGAACGCAGCTTATCTCTATCTGATTGAACAGATACCTGCTACGGCTCGCGGCTATCACTTCACTTTACTCATACAAACAATAATTCAACAGTTACAAGTATAGAATACAATATATAGGCATCGCCAAGTATTATTACATAAAAAATTATCAGTCACTTATTACAAAAACGGTTTATCTATATAGAAACATAAAATTACGACTGAAAATGAGATTATGAAAATTTGGTGATGCATTTGCATGAAAAGGTGAAGTTAGGGAAGATGTCTCTCTCTTACACTAGCCTAAGAGAGAGAGAGAGAGATTAGATTAGATTAGATTATATTTCTTTATTCATGTAAATTTACAAATTTGCATATGAATGGTTAAAATCAAAATTATCAACATCACATAGATATATACAGTAGTGAACTCAGAAAATACTATTTTTATAGTGCAAAGAATTATGTACAATGATCTCATTTGTATGATATTAATGATATTAACTACAGTAATGACAATCTAAGTGATGCAATTACATGAAATGGCGAAGTTTGGACAAGGATTCGTCCATTCTTGACACTAAACCAGAGAGAGAGAGAGAGAGACTGATGGTGGGTGGAAGGAAGGGAGAGAGAAAGGGTCAGAGAGAATTAACACCTTTAATAAGCCCATTACTATTATCATCATCTCTTATATATTATCATCCATTATCACTGTGCATATTTTAAACAGCCCTTTATCCATATAGGCTACGTTAAAATTATATTTCTATCTTTTGGAATTTGAAATAAATGAACGTGTGAAATCTGCTCCTTTTTTTAATATCACCATAATAACATAATAAATAATCACTTCAAATGTGATAATTACCACCTCGTATTTTGTCGAATTCTGACAATTTTGCAAAACACCTGTTGATCACTACTCATTTCCGCACAAAAGCTCTCTAAATTAAGTGGATCATTGCAGAGTTATTTGAAGTGCTTCATTTGCAGTGAGTGTTGATATCAACCATCGTTTTTAATCACATCATTTGGCGAATTAAAACACCTATTACATTACAAATACCTCAGTTTCACATTTAGACAGATTAAACACAGCACGATTTTATTAGGTTTTATAAAGGAGTCATCATTTCAAAAGATTTTTTACACGTAGAATAATTTTATTTTTAAACTGGCAAAATAATTTTTTTTGGAGGATGAAGCCTACATAGATGTGAGACTTATGCGTGGGTAGGGAGTTGAATGATGACGATGATTGATGAATTGGACCTACAGTTTTAGGTGTGTTCCGAACCACCGGGAAATGATTTTACAGCAGAGAACAGTGCCATTTTTGCTGGCCAATCTAATCGGTCACCCTTACAAAGAGTGCCCAGGGGAACGCAGCTTATCTCTATCTCTATCTGATTGAACAGATACCTACTACGGCTTACGGCTATCACTTTTCTTAGTGGATGGACATATGGCATACGTTCAATATTATTGTATTTATCAAAAAAAAATTTACAACAATCTATGTTTTAATAATATAAAAACTATCTTGTAATGATTAGTTTAAAAATAAATTACCAGAATGAGATTTTTTTAAATAATTGTACAAAAGCACTTGGTCAATCCTTCGTCATACAAGAATACCAAATTATTGTACAAAACGATAATAATTTTATAATAATGTACAGCTGGCAATACTTTTGATTTTTCGCATGATGAAAGATTGACGTAGCATAGTGAGCACGATCTTACTGCAAACCAATTAAGTTAAAGAACTTCATTTTTTCTCGATTCGATTAAGATTCAATATTTTAAAATAGTTTTAATAGGCCATATATATACAGTGAATTATATTGCAATGGTGCGAAAATTGAATGTGATGATTTCATTCTATTTTCATGAACCGATGCTACACTAGAAAATGAAGCCAAAATATGATCGAACATATAAATTGCTACAAGATAGCCCTCTCCCTCTACCTAGCTTGACTAAGAACGGGCTCGAAATAAAGATTTTAAGAAAGTCTTGACTTTTAGGTTAAGAAGATGATGAGGAGGAAGAGGAAGGAGAGAAATAAAAAGAAGGAGAAGAAGCAAAAAGAAGGAGAAGGAGAAGGAGTAGGAGTTGAAGTAGGAGTAGGAGAAGGAGAAGGAGAGGGAAAAGGAAAAGGTAAAGGTAAAGAAAAAGGACAAGGTAAAGGAAAAGGACAAGAACAAGGAAAAGGGAAAAAGAGGAAAAGGACAAGGACAAGGAAAAGGACAAGGACAAGGAAAAGGACAAGGACAAGGAAAAGGACAAGGAAAAGGAGAAGAAGAGAAATAAGAAGAAGGAAAAGAAGCAAGAAGAACAACAACTTCCCAACGAAAATGTCCAACCAATGACAAATATATGGTAAGCAAGAGATGACTGATACAAGATAGCAAGACTTCTGGACACAGATGATGCCACCCAAGGAAGGAGGTGTGAAGAAGGAACCGCAGATAAAGAACGAGGCGAAAAGGAATAGAAGGAATGAGGGATGAGAACTGTGGGATGCATTGTTCTTATTGTGACTTAATGAGGGTGGAAGGGTTGTCCGCTTTTGGGTACTACACCACCCTTCGCAGCAACCCTTTGGCCAAACTTGCCCTTCAATCATTCTCATCAGCTCGTGACTGACGTTGTCTCTCTCACACACTCTCACTCTCTCTCGATGGTTCTCTCTCTCATTGGTTCTTCCTCTATCTCTTGATTCCTCTCTCTTACACCCTCTTTCTCGCTCTTCCTTGTTCTCTTTCTTATTCTCACACCCTTTCTCTTCCTCTCCAAAGTAGTTCATCTATCATCTATCACTCTTTCTCCCTTGTTGTTTCTCTCTCAGTCACACACTTTCTCGCGCTCTCATACTCACCCACTCACTCTCTCTTAGTTCTTCACTCTTCCTCCCTCTTTCTCATTCTCTTTCTTCTTCTCACACCCTTTCTCTTTCTCTAAAGTACTTCATCTATCATCTATCACCCTTTTCGGACTCTCACCCTCTCTCCTTCATCACTCTCTCTTCTCTCCCTCACATACACTCTCTCTCGCTTCTCTCCCTCACATACACTCTCTCTCTCTTCTCTCCCTCACATACACCCTCTCACACCTTCACTCTCTCTCTCCCGCCCTCGTTCTCTCCGGTCCAAGAGTGCATCCATAGTTCCATTAATTTGATCCCCTTTCTCTGGCTCCACTTTCTTGTATTGGTCAAATCATCATTGACGTCGGTTTCTGGTCTTACGTCAAATTCACACGCACTCTCTCATACTCTCCCACTCTACACTCGCTCTCTCTCACTCTCTCTTTCTCTGTTTTCCTCTGCCCATCACTATGTTTATCTCTGTTCTTTTGCTTCTTGATAACAGCGATGAATTTCTCTCATTGGGCCAAATGTATCATGTCATTTTCTGTTACTTCAAATTCACACATACACATAATAATAATATATTTTTCCTACAACTGCTCGTAAAGTAGTTCTTTACGTACTGAAAACTAATTGTAAAATACCTCTTTACTGCTCTGCAAGCGGTAAAGTACTTTACGCTTGCCAGCTGTTTTCTTTACGCTTCTGTTTTGATTTTGATGCCTTCTCATTGGTGGATCACGGAATCCGTGAAATTCACATAACCTCAACAATGGCGAACGCTAACCAAATCCGCGCATGGTCTGTAATGTTACAAACTACAAGCTTTTATTGTGTTGGAATTCAGAACTGCAGTTTTATGAAAAATATTGTATGTAATTCGCGCGTGAAGCTTCTTTATCGCTCTCGCAAAAGTTGGATGATGGTGATTGATGAATTGGACCTACAGTTTTAGGTGGGTTCCAAACCACCGGGAAGTGATTTTACAGCAGAGAACAGTGTCTTTTTTGCTGGCCAATCTAATCGGTCACCGTTACGAACAGGACCTACGAGAACGCAGCTTATCTCTCTGATTGAACAGATACCTGCTACGGCTCGCGGCTATCACTTCCCTATTTGCCTCCTACAAATGTTTAAACCAGTCCGTGCAACTTCGTAAGTGATTACAGATGTACTGCGAAAGTTATATATAATATTTACACGAGGGATGAACTTATCTTTGTTTACATTAATATATTTGATTACATTCTTGACATATAATTGTCATAGAGGTAATACATCAAGCTGCTGAAACAATAGACTGCTTGGATAAAGCCTGCCCAGCACCGCCCTCAAAATGTGTTTTTGAATTTGTAAGATCTTGTTAAAATGGGCATTAAGAGCACCACCCCAAGCTGTGATACCGTACTGGAGTATTGACTGCGCATAGGCAGAATACACCAGCTTGGTAATTTTTAAATTCTTTAGTTTATTTATTTTGTGGAATTTCTAAACAAGGTATTTTACCTTCTGACACATATTCTCTATACGGTGGTCCCATCTTAAATGTTGGTCTACAATTATTCCCAATTATTTTGATTTTTCTACTTTTATCAAAGCTGGTCATTGACAATTTGAACTATTGCACTGATTATTATGTATCACTAAATTCCCAGGAACTACAGGTTGCCCTTTCTTACTGGCGGAGAAAGTCATAAATACACTTATTTTGTGGTTTAGTGTGAGAATGTGCTTGTCAAACCAAGCTCTGATTTTTTGAAGCCCTTGTTTCGCCAATCTGAAAGCCCAAGTTACATCAGAAAAAATCAAAACAGTATCATCTGCGAAGGATACTAGATTACAATTCTTCATCTCTCTTATTCTCTGTCACTCTATCCCTGTCTTTGAGGAGACATCTATTGAAGAAAATGGCTGCATCTGTTCGGCCTTGAGGCGACTGCATGATCATTCATACTGTAATCCTTTAAGTTGATTTATCTAATTATTTTTTCTAATCTACAGATTATTTTTAATTTTCTTTCAATTTTTGTGTGAATATATACATGTATATATTATATATTCCTTTTTTTTAATTTACTCTATCTCATTTTAATTGATTGATCTTACTTAGATAACACGTATTAGACAATTTCATCCTTAACAATGTAAACTAGAAGGACATGTTGAGGTGAAAGGTTAAATGTAAGAATGACCTCAATGGCCAAGACTTCACCTCTTTGTGTAATTCATCTCTCAGATCCAAGCTCTATTTTTCTCTTTTTTTTAACAATCAAATAAATCATTTCTGCTGTACTATACCTTAATATATATTTGTTGTATTTATAATTTTTTCTATTCAGACTATTCAACCATTATGTTTACTTTTCAAAAATCACTGTACATCACTTGGACTAGGGGATCTGAGAGTTGCTAATATTAATAATACTGTTATCATTCATGTAAAATACACTGTAAATTTACACAAATAAAATCATCTGAATCACTCTCTCTTCCTCTCTCATTCTCTCTCTCTCTCACTCTCTCTCTCTCTCTCTCTCTCTACCTCTCTCTATCTCTCTCTCTCATTTTTTTCAAAAATCTATGCATTTTTTCAAAAATCGATACATTTTTTCAAAAATCGCTGCATTTTTTCCAACGGCAGCATGAATTCTTCCTTCAGATTTCAAATCAACGTACAGTCATGTACAATCAGTCCTTCACTGCTACTGCCTCAAGACTTTGGAACCTCTTACCATTGGATATTGTATTTTCACCTACCTATAAAACATTTAAATACAGACTTTTCAATTTTCTGAATGAAGAGCTATATTTTTTTCAAGTTCAATTCAATTTTGCAGCGGTAGTTTATGTACACTACAAGTTTTATTATTTTGTTTTTTGTGTTCCATGTATCTGTTTTATTTCATTCTATTTCATTTTAATTTTATTTTTATTATCATTATTTTTTCTGCATTTGTATGTTTGTATATTTAATATGTATCTGTCACCATAGGCGATAAGCCTAGTGACAATTAACAAATAAATATCTATCTATCTATCTCACTCCACTGTCACTCACTAATTCGTCCCAAATTCGCTCTTATACTGTAACCTTACTTTTCTTCTTTCCCTATCAACTTTCCTATCCTATTCATTGCTATTTTGTGCTTTTTTTCTCTTCTTCCTTCTATTTTCTTCTTCTTTTTTCTTCCCCTTGCTCCTTTTTCATTGGCCAGTCCAATGGAAAAGCAATAGGCTTTTCCTATAGTCTTTGTGATTTTGATGCAATAGTGAAATTCATAGCGGGGTGAGGTACAATATTAATAATAATAATAATAATAATAATAATAATAATCATTATTTCCGCAAATACAAACAAGCAAAAAAAATACACAGGAAAAAAATTATACATGATAAAAATTAATAATAATTATAAAACAATCAATTATTAGGAGAGAAACCAAGAAGTTACAAAGAAAAAAATACTTAGTTCAGCTTAACTATCATGTACAAGAAATAAAATGTTACAAAAAAACAAGTCTTTCAAAAAATATCATGTTACACTCAAACAAGCTCAAAAATAATCGGCGGGTCATGGAAATTATTTAAAACTGTGAAGATGGTAGCTAGGTTGAGTATAATATTTATTCACGTGTTTCACAAAAAACAACCTATATCACCAAGCTCGAAAGGATATAAGAAAGATTCAGAAATGAACTAGACTGTGCAGATAGGAAAGTGGTGAGGTACAATTAATTTACATGCTACACAAAACGACACTAAGAATCACGTACATCGTACAAACGTGGTATTAATATTGGAGTGAGTGAGGTACAATTCATTTACGTGCTACACAAAACGACACCAAGACTCACCATGACGTAGGTGAGGTGCAAGTCATTTATCTGCTACACAAAACATCACCAAGCATCACGTCACCTGCGTTTCATTTTGCGCCGGAGTTGTAAATGTGTGAAATTGCGGAAACAACTCAGCTATGCATCATTGAGCCGCCATTTTCCAGTTGATGCCCATGACAGACAATGTGTGAGAGGTTGAGTGATGCATTTCGTGCAGGGTGCATTGCTGTCTGTTTTTGTATGGGATCACTGAGCTGCATAATTCAACTCATGAGGTGATTTCAACACCAAAATGGTTCATTTGTCTCATGGTTCATGTGTCCAGCGTGTTTGGTCATATTTTTTTTGAAGTCTTGTTTAGAATATTATTAAGGCTTTGAAATGTTATCTATTGCTGTGAGAAAATTGTTTTCTTCGATTATTTTGTGAAACATGGGGTACAAAGTTTTAGAAAAGTAACTCATACCAATGTCACCCGATGTCCCTCATAACTCATCACTCATGTCACCCTATATCCCACAAACTGAGATTGATAATGGAGTAACATCCGGAACTATTATTAATAAATGTGGTCATGACAGCTTCGTCTTATTATTCATAATGGATATCTTCCACAATATCTCCTTCACCATTACAAAGAAGTTAAAGTTGATTTTTTTGGTTTTGGGGGGCAATTGATCTCACTTATGAGTGATTTTAACTTTTGATACATTTTCCATAACTCAGACACCTTGAAGAATAAAATGACATATTTTTTATTTCAATCTAACCAATAGTTTTGCAAAATAATTTTTTGATAAATTAAAATTTTTACAGATTTGAAAAAATGTATTTTGAGAACAGAACCTTTTTTGCTGGCCAATTTAATCGTTCACCGTCATAAATAGGGCCCAGGAGTTCGTAGCTTATCTTTGTCTGACTGAACAGATACCTGCTACGGTTCATGGCTATCACTTTTGAAATCGTTCCGTTGCCCGTCCATCAGTTTGGCCAACTGTCCGTGAAAAATATCTTGAAAGGATGAAACTAGACGGCTTAATTCCAGTCTTGCTGTTGCCCGTCTGTCTGTGCTCTAGCTCTTGAAATGAAGATTATAGATTCTTGAAACTTGATGTATTGCTTCCTCCTAGTTCATGTGAGATCCATATTTATTTTGGAATTTGGGGGTAGTTATTTATGTATTAAGAGCATAAAGGGTTTCTCCATCACTCAAGCTAAACACAACGCATAGTAGAACATAATAGAACGTGGTAGTTTTGTGAGAGAGTTGAATAAGCTTCACACTCGAAGTACATACATTTTTCCTGCAACTGCAATTATTCAGCTCGCAGTTTGTCATGGATAATCTGAATTTTTAACTGAAATTTAGTAAATCGAGTATGTTCCTCTGAGCAAGCACCCGTTGGTGTGCGGTCTGCTGTTCACAGAACTTTAAGGCTGTGCACAGGGCTTTTGGTCATAATTTTTTTCGAAGTTCATTGTAATGGATATTATTAAGGTATTGATGGCTATTGCCATGAGAAATTATTTTTCGCCACACTAGGACGTAATGAGCTGTTTTTCGTGCGTCATATGGAGGCCGAAAGTGTTTGGTTTCCGTCGAGGTCTGTAAACGTTTACCGCCCTAGGGCGGAAAAGAAAATGACCTTGAATGACAGCTGATCGTGTCTGGATACAGCAGTCATGATTGTAAAAATGAATCCTTCCAACTTTTATGTAAAACAAAAATATTTAAACCATCAATAAATGTTTATTTTTTATAATTTAATATGTACGTAGTATTTAAAATGTCAAAAATGATCACTTTTTATAACTTAATATGTATTATTTTGTAGTTTTGATATCAAACAATAGAACCTTTTTATCCAACCTACAGAGCTCTGGGTGGGAATTTTGTCAACTATTACAAATGTTGCATGTTGGTAACCTCTCACCAAAAGGTTGGTTGGTTAGGTTTTTTGTTTTTAGGAATTTTGACTACTACTGCAACTGTTGGTATAGAAAGGTTAGTTGGTTAGGTTTTTGGTTGTTTTATGCAGGTTTCGAATCAGGAACAGGAATATACAACAAAAAACCTAACCATCTAACCTTTTGGTGAACAGTTGTAGTAGTTGACAAAATGCCCACCCAGAGCGCTGTAGGTTGGATAAAAAGGTGATAGCCGTTCCTTGTATTCTTGCAAGTACCATAGCCTTAAAATTTCGCTTTCAAAATTTCCATCTTAACATTGTTGTTTTTTTTTCGTAGTGTGGCGAAAAATAGCGTTCGCAACACGGGCAAAAATGTTTTGCCGGCTCTCAAACGCTTCAAGTTCTCGACTTCGTCTCGAACTTGAAAACCGCGATCTCGAGCCGGCAAACACACATTTTCGGCCCTAGGTGCGAAATATACTATTTTTTCATCAAATATTTTATGGAATATGGTAGTTCAAAGTTGAAATTTTTCGGTTTTTGGGGGCAACTGATCTCCCCTACAAGTTATTTTAAAATTTTGATAATTTTTTAAAAATAAAAGACACATTGAGGAACAAAATGACATATTTTTCATTCCAATCAAATAATTAGTTTTCTCAAAATAAATTTTTTAAAACATGCGAAAAATTTCAGTTTTTCAAAAAATTATTTTGAAAAGACCAATTGTTAAATTGAAATGAAAAATGTGTCATTCTTTTCCCCAAGGTGTCTTTCAGTTATAAAAAAATTATAAAATGTTTAAAATAACTCGTGAGTTCAATTGCCCCCAAAACCAAAAATTTCAACTTTAAACTCTCATATTCCATAAAATATTTGATGAAACAAATAATTTCTCATGGCAATAGTTAGCATTTCAATACCTTAATAATATCCAATACAATGAACTTCGAAAAAACATTATAACCAAAAACCCTGCGCACAGCCTTAAGTCTATAAGCCTGACGCTAACAGTAAAAACTAGTGGTTTGTTTGTTACCATAGTTCTAGTTTTGCTACAACGCAATTTCTTTGAGCCGCCTTGTTTCGTTTCGTGGAGTATACTACTAGAACACTATAGCAACTGAACTGAACTTATCTATCAGTTTTGTCACCCTAATTTCAACATTTTAATCATTGCAGGAAATAAATAATATTCAGCCGGCCTGCTTCTCTAATAATGAAGCCCGGGGAGGGCCCCCCCCCCTTTCCTTTGTCTACTACTTATTGTATTAATAAGCTCACGCACGAATTGAGTCTCTCTCCCTTCTCTCTCACTCCTTCTCACTCTCCTTCCATCCTGCATTACTCATTTTGTCAATGACTCATCACCATAATAGCATGCCTACCCTAGCCCTCATTATCATAACGAAATTAATGATTAGGCCTTTTAAAAGAGGGGAGTCTGAAATTAATGTATAGCAGTGGCGAGCGCCTTTCATAGTCCAGTATGGGGCTTATTTTTTTCAACTCTACACCACCCTTGAATATGGAGCGTGTACTTCTTCTTCTTCCTCCTCTTTCTCGTCCTCTTCCTCTTCTCCTTCTTCTCCTTCTTCTCCTTCTTCTCCTCCATCTACTCCTTATTTTTTATTTTTCTTTTGCTTCTTATTTTACTTTTTTCTTCTTCTTCTTCTGCTACTACTTTTTCTTTTTCCTTCACCTTTTCTGTTTCTGTTTCTGTTTCTGTTTCTGTTTCTGTTTCTGTTTCTGTTTCTGTTTCTGTTTCTGTTTCTGTTTCTGTTTCTGTTTCTGTTTCTGTTTCTGTTTCTGTTTCTGTTTCTGTTTCTGTTTCTGTTTCTGTTTCTGTTTCTGTTTCTGTTTCTGTTTCTGTTTCTGTTTCTGTTTCTGTTTCTGTTTCTGTTTCTGTTTCTGTTTCTGTTTCTGTTTCTGTTTCTGTTTCTGTTTCTGTTATAAAGTAGACATACGAGGTTAGAAAGCGCTGTCAATATAACTTACTTCATTCCATGAATTATCAAACTGTTGTCATAATGAACATTATACCTAAAAGCAATTTTTGAGTTGTTTGGAACACTTGCTTTGCTTGTGTTGTAACTAGTTGCATAAGATTGTGCGCAGGGTCTTGGGTCATCATTTTTTCGTAGTTTCCTGTATTGGATGTTATTACGGCTTTGAAATTTTAGCTATTGCTGTGAGGGAAAGTTGTTTCCTTCATTTATTTTGTGAAATATGGGGGTTCAAAGTTGAAATTTTACGGTTTTTGGGGGTAATTAATTTTACCTGAGAGTGATTTTAAACTTATAATGAATTTTCCATAATTAAAAAACACTTTGAGGAATATGTTTTATTACAATCTAACAAAAAAAAATTCAAAATCATTCTCTACAGATTTAAAAAAAGCATTTTGAAAAAACGGATACCTTGGAGTAAATTGATTGGAGTAAAAAATATGTCATTTTATGCCTCGAGGTGTCTTTCAGTTACAGCAAATGCATCAAAAGTTAGTAAAATTAATTACCCCCCAGAACCGTAAAATTTCAACTTTGAACCCCCATATTTCACAAAATAATTTTAAAAAAAACTATTTTTACTCACAGCAAAAGATAACTTTTCAAAGCCCTAATCCCATCCAATACAAGAGTTCGAAAAAAATTATAATCAAAAACACCGCGCTCAGTCTTAAAGGAGGTCATAATAAAATCGTTGCATAAACTACTACTGATACATGGGAATCCAGCAATAAGGTCATCGATGTCAAAAAATTATAATCATAAATTTTGACATTATTTGTGAATGAACGTTACACAATAGTATATTTCGCACCTAGGGCCGAAAATGTGTGTTTGCCGGCTCGAGATCGCGGTTTTCAAGTTCGAGACGAAGTCGAGAACTTGACGCGTTTGAGAGCCGGCAAAACATTTTTGCCCGTGTTGCGAACGCTATTTTTCGCCACAACACAAAAAAAAACAAAACAACAATGTTAAGTTGGAAATTTTGAAAGCGAAATTTTAAGGCTATGGTACTTGCAAGAATACAAGGAACGGCTATCACCTCTTTATCCATCCTACAGCGCTCTGGGTGGGCATTTTGTCAACTACTACAACTGTACGCCAAAAGGTTAGTTGGTTAGGTTTTTTGTTGTTATTCCTGTTCCTGATTCAAAACCTGCATAAAAAACCAAAAACCTAACCAACTAACCTTTCTATACCAACAGTAACCTTTACCAACAGTTGCAGTAGTAGACAAAATTCCTAAAAACAAAAAACCTAACCAACCAGAGAGGTTAGCAACAGTTGTAGTAGTTCACAAAATTCCCACCCAGAGCTCTGTAGGTTGAATAAAAAGGTTCTATTGTTTGATATCAAAACTACAAAATATTACATATCAAGTTATAAAAAGTGATCATTTTTGACATTTTAAATACTACGTACATATTAAATTATAAAAAATAAACATTTATTGATGGTTTAAATCTTTTTGTTTTACATAAAAGTTGGAAGGATTCATTTTTACAATCATGACTGCTGTATCCAGAGACACGATCAGCTGTCATTCAAGGTCATTTTCTTTTCCGCCCTAGGGCGGTA
Organism: Conomelus anceps; assembly: GCA_948455865.1. NCBI lineage: Eukaryota > Metazoa > Arthropoda > Insecta > Hemiptera > Delphacidae > Conomelus > Conomelus anceps. The sequence goes on from OX418222.1 coordinate 7,394,367, forward strand.
AACGTTTACAGACCTCGTCGGAAATCAAACACTTTCGGCCTCCATATGACGCACGAAAAACAGCTCATTACGTCCTAGTGTGGCGAAAAATATCATTCCCCATCTGGTACATAATAACTAAATATAAAAATTGTTATCTATGTTAAAAAATTATCACGAATTTCGACATCCTTTCGGTGAATGAACTTTTGCGAAGTTGCCATTTTCAATTTCAGCAGGGGCGTCCTAACGAGAATAAACATTGTCCCAGGCAATAAAAGATGTAAAATCAATAGTATACAAGTCCCTTAGTCACTAATCAGCAGTTGGGGCTACTAAGTTTGGGGGAGGGCGGTAGGGGGGGGGGGGGGCAAACATTCACAAATGTCTTCTGCGAACCCTTCCATCTCGTCCAACAAATTTCTTTGTTATATCTACCTTCTCACTTTCACCAACTACTTCGCTATATATTCTGTCTTTTTCTTGCACGCATACACACACACACTCCCGCTCTCACTCACTCATCTAATTATTCCAAAGTCCTTCTTACTGCCTCATTACGTAAATCTCTCCCTCACCTCCTAATCATTACCCTTCTACTTCTCCTCTTCTTACTCCTCCTTCTCCTTCTTCGTCAACTCCTTCCCCCCTTCTTCTTTCCCTTGTGTCCTCATTATAGCCTCTGTAATCGTTTCAACCCCCCCCCCCAACACCACACTCCCAACCCCCTTCAGGTCCCAAACATAATTTCCATCCAAACTACCCTCTACGAAAACCCTTTGCCATTTCGCTAGCATGGGTTCCCCTGCAAACCCATTCTTATATCCCTAATTATGTTAATGTGCTTCTTTACCCTCTCACTTCTTACTTACTGTTCCTCTCTTTTCGCTCTCCTACCCTCTCACTCGCTCTCCTTCTGCCCCTTCCACTTTCACACCCTCTCTCAATCACTTTCCTTCTCTCTCTAATTTTGTGCTTCTATCCCTCATGCTCTTGCTGACTTTTCCTATTTTCTAACTCACCTTTTCTCTCTCGCACACACATAGTCTATCTTCTTCTTTCTTTGCCATCGCTTCCTTCCTCTTATAACACTCTCTTTTTCTCTCTTTATCACTCTCTTTCTCACTCTCTTTCTCTATCACTCCCTCATGTTCACACTCACTCACTCTTTCTCTCTCTCTATCTCTTTACCTCTCAGTCACACACTCTCTCTCTCCCTTTCTCTAGCACTCTCTTCTCTCTATCTCTATCTCTCTATCTCTTTACCTCTCAGTCACACACTCTCTCTCTCCCTTTCTCTAGCACTCTCTTCTCTCTATCTCTATCACTCTATCTCTCACTCTCTCTCTCTCTCACTCTCTCTATTTTTGTATTTATGTCCCTAATTATGTTAATCTGCTTCTTTTCTCATTCTCTTGCTGACTGTTCCTTTCATCACTGTCTTTCTGTCTCACACACAAACAAACAACTTTCTCACTCTTTCACTCTTTCTCTTTATCACTTCATCATTCCCTTATTCTCCCTCGTTCTCTCTTTCACTTTCACAAGCTGACTCTCTTTCTCTCTTTGGGCTTATATACCTAATTATGTTGATGTGCTTCTCATTCTCTCTATGATCCTTTTTTCCTTTTTTCTCTCTTTTCCTCTCCCCCTCTCTTTCGTTCTCTCTCACGCCCTCACACTCTCTTTCTCACTCTCTCACAACCCCTTTCTACAATTCTATTTCATAATCACGAGGCTCCCCTACACTTAGAACTCTTCTTGCAACTATCATCTAACGCGTAAAATGGCGTCCATTGATTTTTGCCAGCCTTTTGCAGCTATTATGTAAGCTCCTTATTATTATCATAGATCATAGAATTCTGGATCATAGATCATAGATCATAGAATTCTTTCCGATAAGTCCTAGATGGTTGATGATTGATGTCCTTGGTGGTTGGTCTGTGTTATTATGTAATGTAGGTACTAGCAGGTTACCCGATTCAATCTCGATTTCTTGAATATCAGTTCCAGAATATTTCTCAGAGCATCTTCAATGAAGGAAAATACGAAGAAAAATAAGAAACACAGATGAAGATTGTGGAGAAGACTAAGATTAATATGAAAAAGAAGAAGAAAAAACACGAAGAAGAAATAGAGGAAGAGGATAAAGATAAGATAAAGATAAAGATAAAATTACTTTATTTACGTAAATTTACAAAATATAACTGTGACTGATTAAAAAGAATATTATTAACAACACAATAAATAAGAAAATGAGAAAAAGTTTGGATATTAACAATAACATTTTTGTGAAGCATTTACGTAATAAGGGCGAAGTCTGGACAAAAGTTCGTCCATTCAAACTTAACCTTGATAACTTCGAACTGCGAGACTATATAATTGGTAATAATAGAATAAAATTTGAGTACAAATTGAAAAAGTTGAAAGTGATTAAAAATAATTGATATTGTGTTTTTTTTTAAATATTTTCTGAACAATACAGATGGGATATTATTTACAAAATGAAAGATGATGGTTGTCATGCATGTGCTCTATGGTTGAAAAGACGCAGTCATTCCCTCCAAAAGATACCTCTTCAATGATGAGGTGAAGCCCGCTCGACTCTCAATGCACCTTATGGAATTAGGAAGTGCGTTCCAAGCCCGACAAGCACTTACAACAAATGATTTAGTATAGATTGTAGTACGGTGGTTCGGTATCCTAAGCGTATTATCCCCGGTTCTTGTATGAGAGACATTATTCTGTCTGCCTTCAGAAACAAATTTGAAATCGTTTTTAAAGTAATTAGGTTTGCCATATTTGAGGATTTCTCTGACAAGTTTGTTTATTCTGAATAGTCTCTGATCTGGGAGTTTGAGAGTTGAGCTTGTAATGTGGGATTGAGTAATTCTATCATGCCATTGAAGAGAGTAAACGTACCGAAGACAGTAGTTCTGACTGCGCTGCAGTCTATCATTCAGAATGACTGTCATGTCATTCATTACAGAATTACAGTACAGGAAATGTGGAAAGATGAAGATCAAGAAAAGATGAGAGGAGGGAGAGGAGGGAGACAATAATAAAAAGAAGAAAGGAGAAGAGGAGGAAGCAGACAAAGATGAAGTAGCGGATGAAAGAGGAATGGAAGGAGGTGGTGGAGGAAGAGGAGGACGAAGAGTAGAAGAGGAAAACAGGATGTTGATGAAAAAGAAGATATGAAGGAAAACATAAGGAAGCTGGAGAAAAAGTGAAAAGAGAAGATGAGAGATAGAAAAAAATAAAAGAAGAAAATTAAGAGAGAAATCAGAGAGAAAGAAGCAACACAAAGATGAAGACAAGAAATGGAGAAAACAGAAAAACAAAGAAGGTGAAGAGAAGAAAGAAGAGGAAGATCAAGAAATAGTGTATAAAAGATGGATAGGAGGAGATGGAGGAGCAGGAGGACGACAATGATGGGTAGAATTGGAGAACAGGTTGTTGATGGAGAAGAAGAGGAAGAAGAAGAAGAAGAAGAAGAAGAAGAAGAAGAAGAAGAAGAAGAAGAAGAAGTTGATGATGATGATGAAGATTCGGAAGTTGGAAATGATGATGGAAGAAGATGATAAGAAACATAATAAAAAATCAAAAGAAGAAAATTATGAGAGAAAGCAGAGAAAAAGGAGCAACACGAAGTAGGAGAAGAAGGATAAGGAGGAGGAGGAGGAGAAGGAGAAGATGGAGAAGAAGGAGAGGAAGGTGAAGAAGGAGAAGATGGAAAAGAAGGTGAAGAAGGATGAGAAGCAGAAGAAGGAGAAGATGTAGAAGAGGGAGAATAAATAGAAGAAGGAGAAGAAGGAGGAGGTGGAGAAGGACAAAATGGAGAAGAAGGAGAATAAATAGAAGAAGGAGAAGAAGGAGAAGAAGGAGGAGGGGGAGGAGAAGGACAAAATGGAGGAGAAGGAGAAGATGGAGAAGAAGGAAAAGATGTAGAAGAAAGAAGAGATGTATAAGAAAGAATGGACTATTGAACCTATTTTGTTGACACGTTTTAGGAACCCAGATTCTATTTAATTAGTCAACTTACTAATAATTTAATACATTATGCCTATGATAAAGGTGTATAATTTTTATTTTCATTCAATTGTTTTTCAATATTATATCTTTTTATTCAATTATCATTATTATTCTATTCATTTATAGCACAAAGCACAATCAAGTAAAGATACAACAGGCATAGCCCACTACTGCTTTCTTTACAAATTTTTAAATAAAAAATCCGAATTTAAGGTTATGTCCATGTTGAACTAGGAATGATTGAACATGTTTTAGTTAAAGCATGTTTTAACTCAACATGCAACTGATGATGATGTCATGAGCATTGAAACCTGGTTTTGCGTAATAAAATCTTGTAGAAATAGACAATATCTGTGTTATTATTCAATCATGGAACAGTTCTACAATATCTCTGAAAACAGTGTTAAATTTATAGAACTACAAATTTCACTTCAAATACAATTACTGATTTGTTCCAACACAAAAATATCAATTTTGGAGCTTCATTTAAAAACGTAGTTTTAATAATATTTAAATATTATTCCTATTAATATTCAATGAAATTACACAAAATTCGAGAGTCCAAATTCTTCCAACATTCCTTTGAAGCAACAGGTCCTCACCACCCATGAATGAACAACATTTACGCCACAAATTCATTCATAACCGAACACAAAACTCATTCACAACACAAAATCGAGTCGCATCATTCATTACACTAACTACACACACTGCTTACAATGCGTTGAAATGCGTTCATTAATTATTTATCACAGCCTACAAACAAGTGTGCCTGCTCACATACAGACAATTGTCAGAATATATGTGTGTGTGTACGAAGAGTTAATGTGCATGTGCATATGTATTTTGAAATGCAACCACCAATTTAGCTACTAATAATGCTGTTTTGTTGATTGGTGTGTGAGAGAGCGCGGGTGAGGAAGGGGTGGGGGTGATTGATGGGAAAGGGGGGTGGTAAAGGAGTGGTTTGGTGGGGGGGGGGGGTAAATACAATGCATTTTATGCAACTGTTCATCCAAATCACCCCATTCTTCCCTATCTACATAATCAGTTGACAGCTTGCAACAAAACCCCTGTTTAGACCCAAATAAACTGTTGTTGCCACAGTGGTTTTTAGGTTGGTATAACGCACATGCATATATATTTATATGTATATGCACATACTCAACCCTTCCCCCTTTCCACACATCCTACATATGTTTTTCAATAAAGTAAGCAAATACGAGTACTCATGATGAGCTGCATACATTGTTGCATTGTCATGCAGTTGCCAACCCAAATTGAGCCCCACGATAACCACATTCTGCTACCGTACATGTTTAGTTAAATGTTGACAGTCATTGCGACCACAGAGGGAAGAGTGACAGAGTCAGGTATTCCTGTTTATTTACTCATGAATGTGAGTGTCATTATGGTGATCATGAATGAAAAATTGGAGGATTGGTGGTGCGATGAAAGTTGAAATTTTGTGGAACTCGTTTGAATTGGGTGAGCCCACCTAGGTATGATACCTGTGCGTGGGTGATGAGTTGGACCTATTTTTAGGTGGGTTCCGAACCAGGAAGTGATTTTACGGCAATAACAGTATTTTTTGCATGATTGATGAGTTGGAGCTACAGTTTCAGGTTTTTTTTAGACTACGTCTTGAAGACTATTTTAGGGAGAATAAGACAAGTCAGATCAACAATTATACAAACTTATACACAAATTACTATATCAATTAGTTGAGGTCAGGTTTAATTTTGATGTGAAAGGAACTCTTGAACACTATAAAAAGCTTCAACTAAATATTTTTTTCAATTTTATTTCAAATATTTCTATATTTTCAAAACTTTTTAAAACTGTGGTAGCTTGTTATGGAGTTTCCCACCAATATAACTAGGTTTTTGTTTGAATAAGCTACTATTGTAACTCACCAAGTGATGATCTCCGAGGCTTCTCGTATTATAATAGTGTACGTCAAGGTTTTGGTTAATATCACTCTTTTTTTCATATAAAGTACCTTCATACACATATAAGTAGGGTATAGTTAGAAGGCCAAGTATCTTGAACAACAGCCTACATGAATCTAATCTATTTACTCTTTCCATACACCTAGAAGCTTTCTTTTGGATCTTAAACACCCTATCAAGGTATTGTTTTGATGAATTATCCCATACTAAGAGGTGGGTTCCGAACCACTGAGAAGTAATTGTACAGCAGAGATTAGAGTGCATGGGGAATTGCGGTGATTGTAATGCCAGTTATGTGGTTCAGACCGGTAGAAGTTTCAAATGTAGAATAAATGAACATATTAGAGATTGGAAAACCCAAAAAAAGACTCAAATTTTGCAAAGCATCACTAATGGACACAAATTCAAAGCTTTAAAGCCGAAGAAAATGTTGAATCTCTGCATTTCATTGGCAGAGGCAGACAATTGAACATTTTAGAAGCTTTGGAGATAACTAGGTTGATAAAAACCTATTCTAATACCAATTGAACGATCAAATTTATTTCAAAAAAATTCAATACAACTAACTTGGTTTCATCATAATTCTGGTCTACATTTTAAGAACGGTACTGTCGTGTTTTTCTAGGTTGGCCTTGACTGCATTTCATTTGGCTTCAATTTTTTCAAATTCTAGCCTACTTGTGTATTGTTCTTGTTTGTTGCTTTCTATGTGTACACGGTTTTTGGTTCTTGATGTTGACACTTATTTTTGCTTGTTGCTCCTCCAAGCGGTGGGCGTGTCTTGTTATGGCCTTTAGTCAATCACAGACCTTCAATGAAGGTCAGTCTATCAGAGGCACTTTTACCCTCAGCCAATAGTATCATTCTGTGTTTAATATACATTTAGTAACTCTGTACTTTAGTTTTAGTTTGCTTAAGATTGGTAATGGTGAAACAACCGAAACTAGTATCTCACGGTTTCAATAAATGTGGTTGTAACAACTTCAAGTCTTATTCTTCATTATAGATATCTTCTACAATGTCGTCTTCACTACTACAAAGACTTTGAGTTCTGATTGGTCTGGACTCCTGTACCGAAAAGTGTTTAAATAGTTTTCCTAAACAACTAGTTTGATAATCCGTGGAATAAAGTAAGCTTCATTGACAAAGCTTTCTAACTTATTATACCTACTTTATGGCATATTGTTGCATTAATACAGATTCCTTTTTCACAGTGTCCCACAATTTTATGTCTATTTATGTCCCACCAACACTTACCCAAGTGTGTTAAAGTTTATGTCCACGTTTGAATCCACATGTGGCAGAAGTCAGCAACCATCCCCAGTGCAAGAAAGACGTAAAATCGATGTTTTGTGACACTTGGTCACCCTCTCAACCATTAACCACCAACCCCAAACTTCACTTGTCTGAAATCACGAAAGGGCGATTTCCTGTTCACTTTCCCTCTCCTAAGTGTAATCACTCACTCACTCTATCATTCTATATCTCTCCCTCACTTCCTCTCTCACGCGCTCTCTCTCACTCTCTCTCTTTTTTTCTCTCTCTCCCTCTCTCTGTCTCTCTCTTACACACAGTCTCTCGCAGGTTAAGTGTAAGAATGGCCTCAATGGCCAAGAATTCGCCTCTTTGCTCTTTGTGTAATTCATCTCTCAGATCCAAGCTCTATTTTTATTATGTTTTTTTAACAATCACATCATTTATTTCTGCTGTACATTACCTTTAAATATATATATTTATAATCTTTTCTATTCAAACTATTTAACCATTATGTTCACTTTTTCAAACTCACTGTACATCACTTTAACTAGGTGATCTGAGAGTTGCTAATATTTATAATACTTTTATCATTCATGTACATTGTAAATTTACACAAATAAAGTCATCTGAATCTGAATCTGAATCTCTCACTCTCTCTCTTTCTCTCTCTCTTCACACACACACACACACACACACACACGCACACACACACACACACTCACTAGTCAACTTTTCTGAAATCATTGTACGTCACTATAACTATTTTATCTGAGAATTTCTAATCTTAATAATACTGTAATCTTTTTTTTAATAAATTGCAAATTTGCGCAAAACAAATAAAGTCATCTGAATCTGAATATTTTTCTCTCTCTCCCCCCCTTTCTTTTTTTCTCTCTTTCTCTCCTCTCTCTTCCTGTTTTTTCTCAATTCCTGTGAATCCCTCATAATCCCCCCAAAATTACATCCAGAAGAAATATACAAAAAAAAAAATGATCACCTTCTGAGAAAGAATGAAAAGTATTGCTTACATATTCACATAAATAGATGAATGAATGAAAAATAGAATGAATCAAAAAATAAATTGATTGATTAATAAATATATAAAGAAATTAATAAGAATTTGATCATATTTGTTTATTTGTTTATTTATTCTTATTCCAACACACCAATTATACAAAATTCATAAGAAAAGTATAACATCACGCAAAATAGCAAAAAAAATAATCTAACAATTATAGACTAAAACAACTATATTAAAAACCAGACAAAGCAACTATAAATAGATAAGAACAAACACGTGGATCAAAAAACTATAAAAAGAACTATAAGAACTGAAATTTGATAACTATATAGAATTTATATTGGCGGTGTCGAACTTTTAACTGAACTTTTTAGGCAATGTTCATTTAAATTGAGAATCATTTCCATGTATCTTACTTGAAAAATGGAATCCAAAATAATAGAATACAGAGGATATTTTTTGTGATTTTTTTCAATGTTAAAATGGCCTCTTTGAGTAGGATGGCAGAGAAATAAAGTGGGTGGAAGAGTAAGAGAAGAGGTCGACTGAGAAGGGGAAAGTAAATTTATAAAGCAAGTTAGACCTCTAGAAATAGTGAAATACAAAATTAAGATGTAAACGAAAGAAGAAAATACAAAATATAGGTGTACGGCACTACGTAGCAGGTATCTGTTCAATCAGATAAAAATAAGCTACGAATTCCTGGGCCATCTTTGTAAGGGTGACCGATTGGATTGTTCAGCAAAAAAGACACTGTTCTCTGCTATAAAATCACTTCCTGGCGGTTCGGAACCCACCTAAAACTGTAGGTCAAACTCATCAAGCACCATCATCCAATTCATTACCCACCACAGGTCTCAGACCTATGTGGGCTTCATTCTCCGAAAAAAAGAAGGAAGAAAATACAAAATGTAGGAATAGACGGAATAGACTTCGAACGTTTATTACTTCCGAACTACAAAAGATAGAAATGTAATTCCTACAAGGTATCGAAAATAAGAGAAAAGTAAGAGAAAAAGAAAGATAAAGAAGGAATTAAGTAGATATAGCAATTCATATTAATAAAAAAATGCAATATTAAAATGAATTGTAAGGGATGTAAAGTTTCCCTGTTTCACGAAGTGGGGAGATTGAGAGAGAATAATTAGATGGAGAAAGCATCAGAGGAAAGACAAAGATAAAACGTGGGGGAGAGACAGGAAGAGGAAGAGAGAAATAGAAACAGAGCAAGCAATAAATGGATAAGACAACTCATATCACTGAAAAATTTAATAGTGAAATGAAATGTAAGAGATGGAAAAGTCTGTTCATTCAACGGTTTGGGGACATTTAAAGAGAATAATTATTACTTTAGATGATCGAAGCATCATATCAGAGAGTGAGAGAGAGAAAGAGAGAGAGAGAGAAATAGAGAGAGACAAATTGAAAGAGAGAGTGATAGAGAGAAATTGAAGCAATCAATACATAGATAAGACAAGTTATATTACTAGAAATTTAATAGTGAAACGTAAGGATAGAGAAGTCTGTCCGTTCTACGGGGGTGGGAGGGGAGATTTAGAGAGAATAATCAGATGGAGAAATCATCAAAGCAGAGAGAGAGGGGGACAGAGTGAGAGAGAGAGTGAGAGCGAGCTCTCCAGATAATAGTGGAAGGAGAGCTGGCGGTCCATTTTATGATTATGATCACGCAGAAGGGTACGACGCTGTAATTTCGAATTATAATTAGAATTATGGTAATGGCGAGAGAGGTGCGGCGGCTTCCCCACTCTCACTCTACCTCTTATCCTCTCTCAGTCTCTCTCATTCTCCCTCTCTCTCACTCTCTCTTACTCTCTCAGCCAAAAGCTGACCGTTGCTTGTAGTTCTCTGGCCTTTCTAGAATAGGGGAAAGACCTTATTAGTTAGGGATGGCTTTTCGAGATCGATGCAAGATTATAATGGAGGGAAATGAGCAAGAGAAGGTGCATGTGAGAGAGAGAGTGAGAGTGAGAGAGGTTGAGTGAGTGGGTATAGGAGAGAGAGTATGAGTGAGAGAGAGTAACAGAGACAGAGACAGAGAGTGTGTGTTATAAGAGAGAAAAAGAAAGAGAGTTGAAGAGACAAAAGAGTGAGAGATGAAGGGAGAAAGAGAGTGTGATAATGAGAAGAAAAGAGCAAGAAAGAGAGAGAGTGAGACAAAGTGTGTATATAAGAGAGAAAAAGAAAGAGAATTGAAGAGACAAAGAGAGAGTGTTAAAGAGAGTGGGAGAGAGAGTGAGTAGATCAAGGAAAGGGTTGTATAGAAGACGTGACAGAATTGATAAAACACCAGCACCCGCTTTGAAAGGGGTGCCATTTCTGTTGGGTCAAATTTTCGAGGGTTTTAAGTTCAAAGTTGAAGAAATATAAAATTGAGATTTGATTTTTTATATTTTCTAGTGTTTCTATATGAAATAATGGATGTACTATTCAAAAATTTTGTACATAAGTGACCACAATAATACAAATTTACAAAATTTTTGACAATGGAATCAAATTTTGGACACGTGACAAAAAAAAACATTTTTTTAGATAATACGCTTATTATTCTAAGGGATGATATTATGAGAAGGGGTAGGTGCAGTGCGACCCCACCAACAGATTCAAACCATACCCCCTTTCTATTATCATAATAGTCATCATCAGTAAAATAATAAGCATAATGATAAACAACCCTCTTCGAGCGTAGCGATAGTAATTATAAAGGGGTAGTACAGGGTAGACGTCCGCATATATTTTTATACATATGAGTAATTATATATCTACTCTATATATATGTTAATAGGAAGGTAACTTGAAGGATGTAATTATTTGAAAAGGGGTAGGGGTGGATTATGAACGAAAGGGGAGGGGGGAGGTACATTGGTGTAGTGAATTTAATTAAAGATATTGAGCATGGAAATTGGTAGGAGTGGTTTGCGTTGAGTGGGAGAGAGGGATTGGAAGAGAAAGAAAGAGAGAGTGTGAGAGTGAGAGTGATATAGAGAAGGAGAAGAAGAGGAAGGAGAAGAAGAAGAAGATGACGTCGACGAAGAAAGAGAAGAAGATGCAAGAGTAAGAAATAAGATGCAAGATCAAGAAAAGGGAGCAGAAGAAGAAAAAGAAGAAGGATAAAGAAAAGTAGGAGAAGAAGAAGAAGGAGATAACGGCGACGAAGGAAGAGAAGAAGATGCAAGAGTGAGAGATAAGATGCAAGAGCAAGAATAGGAATTAGGAGAAGGAGGCTTTGAAAACAAGAAGAAAAAAGAGAAGAAGTGAAAAGAAAAAGTAAAAAAATAAAGATAAGAAGTAGAAGAAGGAAGAGAAGGAGAGGAGATGATGTAAGAATAGGAAAACCGATAAAAAGGAGAAGGAGTAGAAAAAGAGATGCAGATGCAAGAAGAGATATAGGAAGTGAATGAAGAAAGAGAAAAATAAGAAGGAAAAGGATGAAAGGAGCAGGAGCAAGAAGAGAAGTGAGGAAGGGGAAGAAGAAAAATAATTTCCCTTCAGAGAAAGAAGGGGAATAAGCAGGAAGAAGAGTAAGAACATGACAAAGAAGAAAATAGAATAAGAAGAAGAAGAAGAAGAAGGAGAAGAAGGAGCACGATAAACAAAAAAGGAGAGTAAGGGGAAGTAGAAAGAGAATCAGAAAAAGAAGGTGAAAAAGAGGAAAATGCAAGAAGAATAGTAAGAAAAGAAAGAGAAGAAAAAATAAGAAGAGAAAGAGGAGGAAAAAAGAATAAAGAGAAGGAGGAGAAGCACGATGAAGAAGAAGGAGAGGATGGAGAAGAAAGAGAAGAAATCAAAAAAGATGAATGACAGAGACGAAGAATAAGGAAGAGACAGGAGGAGAAGGAGGAGGAGGAGGAGAAGGAGAAGAAGGAGGAGGAGAAGGAGGAGAAGAAGGAGGAGGGGAAGGAGGAGAAGGAGGAGAAAGAGGAGAAGGAGGAGAAGGAGGAGAAGGAGGAGAAGGAGGAGAAGGAGGAGAAGGAGGAGAAGGAGGAGAAGGAGGAGAAGGAGAAGAAGGTGGAGAAGGAGGAGGAAGAAGAAATAGTAAGAAAAATTTATTGCCAGTATCATTCAAAGTAGACAAAGAATCAATATTTGAAAAAAAGGAGAGGAGGAATAAGAAAATAGAGAAGAAGAAGAGAATGACAACAGAAGAAAAATGTGAATAAGGATTACATTGCTTTAGATTTTTTCGGAGGATGAAGCCCACATAGGTCTGAGACCTGTTCATGGGTAATGAATTGGATGAAGGGGATCGATGAGTTGGACATACAGTCTTAGGTGGGTTCCGAACAACCGGGAATTGATTTTACAGCAGAGAACAGTTTCGTCTTTGCTGGCCAATCCAATCGGTCACCCTTACAAAAATGGCTTTAGTTTATTTATATTACTTTATTCATGATAAATTTACAAATGCATTTAAGTACTGATATACAATATTTTTAACAATCTAATATCAAAACTGACACTTAATTCTATTCAATATATGATTTTCACTCACTTAAACTGAAGATACTGGATCGATGCATTTCACTTCTAAAGAGAAGCTTCATTAGCCTCTTTTCGTTTTCTCATCATCATCATCATCATCATCATCATCTCATCATCTATTTCTCTTCAGAAGTGAAATGCATTCCTCCAGTATCTTCAGTATAAGTGAGTGAAAATCTTATATTATATAGAAATACAGTGTCAGTTTTAATATTAGATTGTTAAAAATATTGTATATCAGTAGTCAAATGCATTTGTAAATTTATCATGAATAAAGTAATATAAATAATCTAAAGCCATTTTTGTTCATCAAGTATTTCCTCATGGAAAACATCACAGCCTATTTTTAACATCACAAAGATGTACATTCAATACTATTTAAATGGACTGAGAAACATGAACAGTGATCTAATTGGTAGAAATAATGAAATAAGATTCCATGTGATGCATGTACATGAGAAGGCGAAGGCGAAGTTTGGACAAGAATGCATCCATTAGAGCACTTAGCCAACTAGAAGGGGAGAAGGAGAGAAAGAAGAAAAGGAAAAGAAGAAGGAGAAGAGAAGGAAATGAAGAGAAAAGGGGACAAATGAAGAAGGAGAAGAAAAAGAAATGAAAAGGACAAATTTATAGGTGAGATAAAAATAAAGGAACAGATTGAGAAGTCGTTGAGTGTGTAGTATGAGGCAGAGCATTTGAGGCAATAGAAAATGCTGTGGGGAAATCCTGTTAAGAGAGAGATATCACAATTTCCACCCTCGGGAAAAGTGCCTGAGTCAGTGAAAAGTCAGAGATGAAAGTGAAACGAGGCGAGCCGCAGAATTTTCACAACTTTCGCCGCTGTGAAAATCTTTCTCAATGAGAAGCTTTTCCGACCCTTGTAACACCACTTCAAAGTTGCCCAAATTCCTCACTCTTAATCGGTCTCTCTTTAAATGGATGGTTGCGCTTTTTAACGACAGAATGAATTGCAGCAGTTATTCAAGTTGTTTTTTCCTAAAAATCGGTCAAGGCATGAAACACGTGACGTTATGTAACTCCAGACGTGACGTGATGAAATATCGTAGCATCATCATATACTTACTATTATTCTTCCTAAAGATCGATCCAGATTTGTAACACGTAATAAGTCTACCTATTTTTTAAGTATCAAGCCCACATAGGTATGAAACCTATGCGTGGGTCATGTGTTGGATGACGGTGATTTATGAGATGGATCTACAGCTTTAGGTGGGTTCCGAACCATCGGGAAATGATTTCACAACAGATAAAAGAGACGTTTTTGCTAGCCAATCCAATCGATCACCCTTACCCCAGGAGCTCGTAGCTTAGCCTTATCTGACTGAGCAGACACCTGCTACGACTCACTGCTATCACTTCCCAAAAGCTTGTAACATCATAGCAATTAATTAATTTTTTTTTTCGTAGAGTAAAAGTAAATGCGTATGGCTTTTTTTGGTGGGGAGACCCTTACGGGTCCACCTCGCCGCGTAAACCATGTTATTTAAAGCATGATGGGCCTACAATTTTAGATAGGTTCCGAACCACCAGGAAGTGATTCAGTGACTGCTAATTATCAGTTCAGACATGCAACATCACATTGTAATGTAGCTTCATCCTGTAAAATCATCGTTGCATTGTCCCGCCAAATTTCTCTTTAGTATAATAACTATATATTTAACTAGAAAATGGAAAGTTCAATTCCCAAAAAAATTCCAAATTCATCAAGATATCTAAATGTTTCTTGTAAACTAACCTCAAACTTTTTTGGGTCTTGTAACCTAGTCCAAATTTGCGAATGTAGCAGTTTTGGACTTTCAATCTTTTGCATTTTTTTTTATTTCATTTTTGTTTTGAAAAAAAAAGTTATAAATTGAACTTGCCTTGAACGATCTCCAACCTTACAGATGGACTATCACTCTTATTAATTCTTGATGATCACCTCATGTCAAAGATGACCAAATACACATAAATGTTCACTGAATTTATTATATGTCGATTATAAACTTTAAAAATCACAAGTAAGTTTGAGAGTTTCTGCACAATGTGGTATGATGTTCATATTTTTGGTGTTATATTTTTTGTTATTATTTTTTATGTTATATTTTTTGTTTCTATTTTTATACAAAATAGCGTCCACTTCTATTAAGGCTGTGCGCAGGGTTTTTGGACATAATTTTTTTTCGAATCTTCTTATATTAAATATTATTAGGGCTGTGAAATGTTATCTATTGCTGTGAAGAAAATTTTTCTTCAGTTATATTGTTAAATATTGGGTCAAAGTTGAAAATTTTCGGTTTTTGAGGGTAATTTCCGCCAATCACCTATGAGTGGTTTTAAACTTTTGATAAATTTTCTGTAACTTAAAGACACTTTGAAGAATAAAATGACATCTTTTTTACTCCGATCAAGCAATTTGTATTTTCAAAACACATTTTTTAAAGTCTGTAAAAAATCAATTTTTAGGACATTGTTTTGAAAAAATTATTTGGCAGATTGAAATTAAAAATATGCCATTTTATTCCTCAAAGTGTCTCCATTACAGAAAATTTATCAAAAGTTTAAAATCACTTAAAGGTACGATCAATTGCCCCAAAACATCGTGAAATGTCACCTTAGAACCCCCACATTTCACAAAATAATTTAAGAATAAATTCTTCCCGTACGGCAATAGATAACATTACAAAGTCCTTATAATTTTCAGTTTAAGAAACTTTGAAAGATAATCACAGTATTACCAAAAATCCTGCACACAGCCTTAAAGGCCCTCTCACTTAATCTCTCTCACACAGTCTCTCTCTCTCTCTCTCACTCTTCAACTTTTACTCTCTCTCTCTTTAACATTTACCTTTTTTCTCTTCCTCAATAACTCTCTTGGTTACTCATTTGTCTCACTCTCCCTCCTTACTCTTTCCCTCACATCACTCTCTCTCACTCTCACTCTCTCAATTTCTCTCTCTTACTCTCTACATACTCTCTCTCCTACTACAATATCCAGAACTGGTCACTTAAATAAACGTAAACCCTCCTAGCTGGTGGTCAAGTAATACCGCTACATGTGACAAACCCTACTCTGTACAAGAAGAGACAGACAAATCAAAGAGAGAGAAAATACCGAAAGTGATGGTGACAGAGAGAAAGCGCGTTGAAGCTAAACTAAGAGAGAGTGAAAGAGTGAGAAATTTCGAGAAACCCCCCACAACCCCTTGACCTAAACTAGGGCCACCATCAACATAATAATATCCCGAAACCCTGCTTTCCCTATAATTACTTACCCGCCTTCTTCTTCATTTTCTTCTTCTTCTTCTTCTTCTTCTTCTTCTTCTTCTTCTTCTTCTTCTTCTTCTTCTTCTTCTTCTTCTTCTTCTTCTTTTTCATATCTTCTTCTTCTTCATCTTCTCATCCTTCTTCTCATTCTTTTGTTGTCGTCTCTTCATAGCCCGATGTCCTCTCCTTCTTTTGTCAACCTCTCTTTCTTCATCATCACCTTCTTCTCCTCTTGACATTCACTTACTGTTATTCGATCGACCTCTCCTTTTCTCCTCCTCCTCCTCCTCGTCCTCCTTCTCCTCCTCCTTCTCCTCCTTCTCCTCCTCGTCCTCCTCCTCCTCCTTCTTCTCCTCCTCCATCACTCTATATCCGATCCTTCTTCTTTTGTTTGTCAACCTCTCTTTCTTCATCGTCACCTTCTACTCCTCTTGACGTTCACTTACTGTTATTCAATCATCCTCTCATCTTTTCCTCCTCATCCTACTCCTTCTCCTCCTTCTCCTCTTCTCCTCTTCTCCTCTTCTTCTGCTTCTTCGTCTTCTTTTTATTTTTCTTCTGCTTCTATTCCTTCTTCATCTTAATCTCATTCTCTTGTCCTCTCCTCCTTATTTTGTACCTTTAAATCTCTTGATGTCCACTTCTTCTAATACTGTCCACCTCTTTCTTGACGTCAAGTCCTTTTTTTTCTTCTTCTTCTTCTTCTTCTTCTCCTGGCCCTAAGGTCCACTTACACTTCTCCTATCGTCCTCTTCCTTTTTCCTCCTCCTCCTCCTCCTCCTCCTCCTCCTCTTTCTCCTCCTTTTTTCCTTCTTTTCTTCTTCGTCTTCCTCTTCTTATTCTTCTACATTCACTTTCTTTTTCGCATCATAATTCTCACACTCTTTTCCACATTCTCAATCCCTCTCACCCATACTCTTTCCTACTTGACCTCCTCCCTCATTTCCCTTCTCTCGCACTTCCTACCGCTCTCTACCTCCCTCTTTCTTCTACCTCTTTCTAATCCTCTTCTTTCCTCACTCACTATTTTACTCAATTTTTCCTGGAGATTCATACATCACACTCTCTCCCTACTCACACTCTTTCACTCTCATTCTATCATTATCTCTCAGACTCACTCTCTCTACCACTCTCATCTTATTGTCCCCTCACTTACTCACTCACTCACTATTTCCCTCTTCCTCTTCTCATTTGAATTGATTTATCGTATTTAGATAACCCATATTAGAATATAAATCATACATATCAATGTAAACTAGTAGGACATGTTGAGGTAAAAGGTTAAGTGTAAGAATGGCCTCAATGGCCAAGACTTCGCCTCTTTTTGTAATTCATCTCTCAGATCCAAGCTCTATTTTTGTTATGTTTTTTATTTTTTAAACAATCGCATCCATAATTTCTGCTGTACTTTTCCTTAAAATAGTTAATATAGTTGTTGTATTTATAATCTTTTCTACTCAAACTATTCAACCATTATGTTTACTTTTCAAAAACATTTGTACTTAACGTCAACTAGGAGATCTGAGATTTGCTAATATTAATAATACTTTTATCATTCATATACATTGTAAATTTACACAAATAAAGTCATCTGAATCTATCTATATCTCTCTCTATCACTCTCTCTCCCTCCATCACACTCTGTCACTTTCTCTCACATCTACAAACACTCTCTTTCTCCCTCCCCCACTCACTCACTCACCCTCGCTCACTCTCTCTCCATCACACTCTATCACTTTCTCTTGCATCTAAACTCACCCTCTCTCACTCACTCTCTCTCTCTCTACCTCACTCACCCCAACAACAGTGATAGTGACAGAACCCTTTGGCCCCATGTCGTCTACCTCCTCCACACCGCTATAATTCAACTCATTCCCTTTCCCCCTTTCCTTTATCGTTATCTTTCATTCCCTTTTCCACCTTCTCCTTCCTTTCCCCCCCCCCATCCTTTTCCTACAATTGGTCAATCCAATATGGCGACGCAACTGACCGGTCATCTCATTATAAGACTCCACTTTCCAGCTTGACTGCTCCGCCTGTATACGATTTCTGGACTCACCTTCTTCTCCCTCTTCTTCTCCCTCCCCTATACTGATCTACTCCTCTTTCCAGCAACACTTCTCTGTCTATATAAGATTTCTGCATTCACCTACTTCTCCCTCTCCTTCTTCTCCCTTCACTGCTTTCCAACTACATTGCTCTGCTTACACGATTTCTGTATTCATCTACTTCTCTGTCTTCTCCTCCTTCTTCGTCTTCTCACTTCCTTGCCGTTATACTTCACCACGCCTGTAGGATTTCTGCATCCATCTACTTCTCCCTCCTATTCTTCTCCTTCTTCTCCTCGTCATTGCTTCCCAACAACTCCACTAACACTGTTCCGTCTATACGATTTCTGAATTCACCTTCCTCTCCCGTTTCACCCTCTCCTCCTTCTCCTTCCTCGGCCGTTCTACTTCTCTTTCCACAATCCCGTACCGACTTCTCTTTGTGCAATCACTGCTACTTCTCTTCCCCCTCCCCCCCAAACAATCTCTAGCTATATCTCCCTGCAATAAGGTGTGGTGTATTATCAATGCAGGACGATTCAATGACCCCTCGATACTGAGCTAGAATGGTTACTGAATTTATGTTCAAGTTATCAATTATTAGACAGTTTTTGTTGCACTTCTCCTTATTCTCAATATTAATAAATATAATTATCAATAAAAAATTAATAATTATCAATATCATTGAAGTTGTAATAATCAAGTGATAATGCCGCTCTTTATGTTTTTTCAACTATTTTCCTACAACTGCTCACAACGATTTAGTTTATTAACTTTTTAAGTGCAGTCAAATTTTTATTAAGAATAAGTAGTATTTTACTTACTCTGTAGGCCTAGCTAGGATGCCTTGAAGATAGGTTTTAACTACTCGAAAACGTTCGGCCTACAGAGTAAGTAGAATAGGCTACTACTTATTCTTAATAAAAATTTGACTGCAAGTGGTTGAATTCACTTAAAAAGTTAATATTAACAACGCAGTTCGTCATGGAACAAGAAATCCAGGAATTAGTTTGCGATCTGAAAAATAATTATAAAACATCTGTCTACTGTGGAGCAATCAGTAATGTAATTTTCCTACAACTGCTTGTAAAGTAGTTCTTTACGTACTGAAAACTAATTGTAAAATACCTCTTTACTGCTCCGCAAGCGGTAAAGTACTTTACGCTCGCCAGCTGTTTTCTTTACGCTTCTGTTTTGATTTTGATGTCTTCTCATTGGTGGATCACAGAATCCGTGAACTTCACATAACCTCAACAATGGCGAACGCTAACCAAATCCGCGCATGGTCTGTGATGTTACAAACTACAAGCTTTTTTGTTAGAATCCATAACTGCAGTTTTAGGAAAAATATTGTATGCAATTCGCGCGTGAAGCTTCTTTATCGCTCTCGCAAAATTACTGCGCTCCGCTATGCGTCGCGCAGTAAATGTTTTGGCTCGAGCGATAAAGTCGCGCTTCACGCTCTTAATACATAAATAGCTATTATGCTTGCTGACGTCAAAGATCTTTTTTACGCCCGCCAGTGTTACCAACCTTCCAGTCTAGATTATCAAACCCAGACCAAAATTTCTCAAATATTTAGAGAAATTTCTCCAATATTAAATATTACTATTTATCAATATGACCACTTCTTTTTTCTTATTTAAAATAATTTCTTGAATATTTTTTCAAGAATGTTTTGATAGGTAATTATTTTTAATTAATTTTAAAAAATTTCTTCGGAATAAGATTTCTTTAAAATTATTGTAACAAAAGCAATCAGCCAGATCCTAAATCAAACGAGATAGCAAATTTTCGTACAAATTTATAATAATTATTAGCTGATTACTGCCAGATAAATTGCCCATTGTACGGAAATTGATGATTTCATAGAATTGAATCAGAGTAGAGAGAAGACGAAAAACAGAAGGAAAAAGTAGAAGAAGATGATGAAAAGGACGGAAGAGGATTGTACTAAAGTTGAAAATGAGGAAAATGAGAAACTAGTAGAAAAGAAGGAAGAGGGAGAAAAAGAGTGGAGCAAAAGAAATGGGAGAAAAAGGAGGAAAATGGGAAAAATAGTAGAAAAGAAGAAGGGGGAAGAAAAGGGGGTTTAGTAGAAGAAATGGGACAAAAAGGAGAAGAAAAAAATAAGAATGATACTTGAGCTCAAACACTGATCCTTTATACTCTGTTAACACCTGTCACCTTTCTTAATTCAGTGGAAATATAATTTATGTAAAAACAAAAGAAAGTTTCTTCAGTGAAAATCTGTAAAAATAAAAAACACGCTCCCGAAAAAAGAAAGTGAAAATACAAGAAGCAATTCAACTGTGAATAAAATGAGCAATGTCTCTCTGCCTCTCTCCCCTCCTCCTCCACTTCCTCCTCCTCCTCCTCTCAAGAGAAATAAGTAGTAATCCGTCCAGACTGAATTTTGAGGAGAAAGAAGATGAGGTAATAGATAGATAGGTAGAGCGAGAGAGAGTGTGGGAGAGAGTGGGTGAGAAATGAAAGAGACGGAAAAAGTCAGAAAAAGTGACGACTATTGTAAAAGGGTGGAAACAACTTAAAAGGGATGGTATCAGAGAGGAGACAGCTGGAAAAACATGTCGGGTAGTAGGAGGTGGTTGGAAGGAGGGTTGTGGGAGAAGAAAAAGAAGAAGAAAGGGGGAAAGAAGGTAGGGTGGAAGGGGGAAAACTTTCTTCCCTTTGCTGTTTATCCATCAACAGTTGGTCGTATTATTTTCGTTGTATCGCCTTTAGGATTTTCACCACCAATTTCCCCCTCCCTCACACCCTGTTACAAGTTTACGTGTTGCACTGCTATGCCTGATTTATCGCCTAGTGATCTTCTTCCTTTCCTTTTTTCTTCTTGTTCTTGTTCTTCTCCCCTTCTTCTTCGACCTATCATGACTGTATGACAGTCATCTACATGACTGCATCTTTTCGACCAAAGAGCAACTTCGAGAAGTGATAGCCGCGAGCCGTAGCAGGTATCTGTTCAATCGGATAGAGATAAGCTGCGTTCTCGTTGGTTCTGTTTGTAACGGTGACTAAATTAGATTAGCCAGCAAAAAAGACACCTTCTCTGCTGTAAAATCACTTCCCGGTGGTTCGGAACCCACCTAAAACTGTAGGTCCAACTTATCAATCACCATCATCCAACTCATTACCCACGCACAGGTCTCAGACCTATGTGGGCTTCATCCTCCAAAAAAAATGACAACCTTCATCGTTCATTTTCTAAATAATATCTGTATTGCTGAACAATATCTGTATTTTAATATATTTTTTTTGCTGAACAATATCTGTATTTTAATATATTTTTTTTGCTGAACAATATCTGTATTGTTCAGCAAAAAAAAAACACATTTTCAATTATGTTCAATCACTTTTTTAAATTGTATTTGAATTTCATTCTATTATTACTATTAATTATTATATAGTCCAGTTAAACAAAATTAATATAATAATTAATTAATAATTAATAATTAATTAATTAATTAATTAATTATTATATTATTATATTATTATATATTTGTTCATAATTTCTTTTCGAAGTTTATTGTATTGGATGTAATTAGGGCCTTCAATTGTTATCAATTTCCGTGAGGAAAAAATTTTTTCTTGTATTATTTTGTGGAATATGGGGTTGCAAAGTTGAAAGTTTTCGGTTTTGGGGGGCAATTGATCTCACTTATGAGTGATTTTAAACTTTGATGAATTTTCCATAACTAAGACACCTTGAGGAATAAAATGACGACATATTTTCTATTTAAATCTAACAAATAGTTTTCTTTTTAAATAATTTTTTACAGAATTAAAAAAATCTATTTTGAAGAAAATAATTGCTTGAATGGAATAAAATATATCTTTTTATTCCTAGAGGTTTCTTAGTCACAGAAAATTTATCAAAATTTTATAATCACTCGTAGGTGAGATCAATTGCTCCCAAAAACAGAAAAATTCAACTTTGAACCAAATATCTCACAAAATAATAGATGTAGAAAATAATTTTCTCACAGCAATAGATAAAATAAGTCCTAATAATACAATAAACATCGAAAAAAATATGAACAAAAGACGCACAGCCTTAAGTTTCGAGGGACGAGTTTTTGTCCAGACTTCCCCTTTTTACGTAAATGGATGTCACTGTTATTATCCAAGCTTATTCTTGTATAATAATCAATCTATTGTGTTGTTAATAATATGCTTTTTAATCAGTCACAATGGAATTTTATGAATTTACGTAAAAAAAAAGAAACAAGTTTATCTTATCATCATCTTTTTTGTCCTCTCCTACTCATTTTCCTCCTTCATCTTCATCTGTTCCTTGTCCTTGTACACCTTTCTGGTTAAGTGTCAAGAATCTTTGTCCAAACTTCGCCATTTCATGTAATTGCATCACTTAGATTGTCATCACCGTAGTTAATATCATTAAAATCATACCAATGAGATCATTGTACATCATCTCTTGCACTATAGAAATAACATCTAAGTTTACTATAATTGCATCTATGTGATGTTGATAATTTTGTTTTTTACCATTCATATGCAAAATTTGTAAATTTATATGAATAAAGAAAGATAATCAAATCTAATCTAATCTAATTCTTTCGTCTTGTCCGATTCCATCTTCTTCTTCTAAACCTCTTCCTTCCCCTCCCTCTCCATAATTTCTTCCACCTACATCAACTCCCAAATCTTCTCCCCTCTTTGTCGTCTCATCTTCTGTCTTCTCTCCTCCTCTTCCCTCTTCTTTTAACCAATCAACCTCTCTCTACCTCTAGTTAAACACATGCCAAACACATTTTCTGTCTCGAAAAAAACAAAATACAAATCTAAAATTCTAATTTATTACTGACCATTTGAACCGCCAACTGGGCGCACCTGATTTATGTTAAATGGCTACCGTATAGGTTGCTAGTTATTAAAAACAGTTCTACCAACATGATAGCAATAATAATTAATATCTACACCTTTCTATCTTGCCTATATGTTCTATCTCTTTCTATCACATTCTATCCTTCATATCATTTCCATTATCCTTGTCTATCTCATCTTGCGATCACGCCTTTACTTCATAACCTTAGTAACAATTACGTCCTCCCATTCTTATTCTCTCCTTCTTTTTCTTCATCTTCTCTTTCTTCATCTTCATCCTCCTCCCTCGCCCTTCTCCATTCTTCTCCTCCACCTGGGTTGAGTGTCAAGAATGGACGAATCTTTGTCCAAACTTCGCCATTTCATGTAATTGCATCACTTAGATTGTCATCACCGTAGTTAATATCACTAAGATCATACAAATGAGATCATTGTACCCAATATCTTGCACTATAAAAATAGCATTATCTCAGTTTACTATAGTATCTATGTGATGTTGATAATTTTGTTTTTTACCATTCGTATGCAAAATTTGTCAATTTACATGAATAAAGAATGATAAATCTAATCTAATCTTCTTGCTACAAGTCTTCTTCCTTTATTCTCCTTCTTCTACATCTTCTGATTCTTCTCCCTTTTCTTTTTCATCTCCTCCTTCTTCTTCTTCTGTTTCACTCTTTAATTATTTATTTATCTATTTATCACAAGAAACACAATCACGTGAAGGGACGTCAGGTGCAGCCCACTACTGCTTTCTTTATAAATTTACAACTAATAATCCAAATTTTGGGTTATGACCAAATTCAATTAGAAATTTTACTTTAAAGCACAATAATTCCTGATTCTTTCCAAAACATGAATATTAATTTATGTTCTCTCTAAAAACGAAGCACTAAAACTGCCTACTAAGACAGTGAACATAATTTTGAATTTTGTTCGAGATTTTAGTGACGAAAATGTAGGAGTCACTGTTTCGTCTTCTATTTCACCTTTCTCCCATTATCTTTCTCAGATTACTCTTCGTTTTTCTCCTCCTTCTTTTTTCAATTCTATTTTCTTCTCCCTCTACTACTTCTTCTCCTACTTCTCATCCTCCACAGACTCGTTTTCCTTGTTTATTTAATCTTCTCCTTCTTACAATTCAATTTGTCCAAATATACCAAAAACAAAAATTTGATTCCCTCTTCCTCCCCCTCCACTTCTTCTTCAAATTTCGGTTTCTCATTCTCCTTACCCTTCACATTTTTTTACTCTCCTTCCCCTATTCTCTTTGTCCTCCTCCCCTACTCATCCTCCTTCGTCTCCTCCTCCTCTTCCCCTTTTCTCCTTCTTCTAAATCCTCTTCCTCATCCTCTTCCTCTTCCTCATCCTCTTCCTCTTCCTCATCCTCTTCCTCTTCCTCTTCCTCATCCTCTTCCTTTTCCTCATCCTCTTCCTCTTCCTCTTCCTCATCCTCTTCCTCTTCCTCTTCCTCCTTTTCTTCCTATTCCCCTTCCTCATTTCCTTTTCTCCTTTGCATCATCATCATCATCATCATGTTCATGTTCATGTTTATGTTAATGTTCTTTTTCTTGTTCTTGTTCTTCTTCTTTATTCTTGTTTTCCTTCTTCTTCTTCTTCTTTTTCTCCTTCTTCTTCTTCTTCTTCTTCTTCTTCTTCTCCTTCTCCTTCTTATTCTTCTTCTTCTTCTTCTTCTTTTCTTACTCATTTTTCTTCTACTTGTTATTTTCTCTACTGCTTATTTTTCTCCATACCCTTCTTCAACTCATTCCCATTCTCCTCCTCCTCTTTCTTTTTACTAGTCTGCTTATACTTTCTCTTCCTCTCCTTCACTTCCTTCTCATCCTCCTTCTTCTCCTCCTCCTCCTCCTTATCCTTCTCCTCATCCTCCTTCTTCTCCTCATCCTCCTTCTTCTCCTCATCCTCCTTCATTTCCTTGTTCTCCTCCGCATTCTCCTTCTCCTCCTCATCTTTCTTCTTCTCCCCTTCCTCCTTCTGCTTCTCATCCTCCTCATCCTCCTCCTCCTCCTCATCATCCTCCTCCTCCTCCTCATCCTACTCCTTCTCCCTCTCCTTCTCCTCATCCTCCTTCTCCTCCTCCTCTTCTCCCTCATCCTCATCCCTCTTCTTCTCCACATCCTCCTTCTCCTCCTCCTCTTCTCCCTCATCCTCATCCCTCTTCTTCTCATCATCCTCCTTCTCCTCCTCCTCCTCTCCCTCTTTCTCATCTCTCTTGTTCTCCTCATCCTCCTTCTTCTCCACATCCTCCTTCTTCTCCTCATCTTCCTTCTCCTCCTCATCCTCCTTCTCCACCTCATCCTACTTCTCCTTCTCCTTATCCTCCCACTTCCCCTTATCCTTATAATAACCAGCTACTTATCATATCTGCATAAAACTTGAAAAGATAATCAACAACCATCTGGTCGCAACATGGCTGACAGACAGTTAATTATTATTGGAATTTATAATCAATCGATGGATGAATGGATGAATCGCGGCTTTTCCTTGCTCATGAACCCATCGATGGACAGATATTAACATATTAATTGGGATTTTAATCTCTGTTATATGATGAACGTGTATTACGGATGAATGGGAATTAGTACATGAGAGTGTTGTGGAGGGAGGGAGTGAATAGTAGTGAAAGAGAGATGTGTAGAAGTGAAAAATGGGTGATAAAGAAGAGGAAAAAGAAGGAGAAAATGCAAGAAAGAGAAGAAGATAGTGGGGGAGGAGAGCTGCAAGAATATGTGTGGGTGGAGGGAAATAATTAAAAGTAGAAATTGGAGGACAAAAAAGTATGAAGGAAGATAAAAGTGTAAGAGGAGAAAAACAAGAACAAGAAGAAGGAGAGGAGAGGGAACAGACAAAGAAAAAAAATAAGGACAATGGATAGGAGCTGGAAGGAAACATCGAATCTTATGGGGTGTGATGATGAAAATATAAGAATATAGGTAAGAAAAATGAAAGGTGAAGAAGACGAAATAAAAAAAGGGAAGCAGAAAGATAGAAAGAGGAAATAGAAGGAAGCAAAGGGAAAGAATGATTATGAGGAAGGGGAGAAAGTTGAGAATTTTTTTCGGAGGATGAATCCCACATAGGTCTGAGACCTGTGCATGGGTAATGAATAAGATGATGGTGATTGATGAGTTGAACCTACAGTTTTAGGTGAGTTCCGAACCACCGGGAAGTGATTTCACAGCAGAGAACAGTCTTTTTTGCTTGCCAACCCAATCGGTCACCCTTACAAAGAGCGCCCAGGAGTTTTGTAGCTTATCTCTGATTGAACAGATACCTGCTAAGGCACTCGGCTATCAAGAAAAGATTGGCCAGCAAAAAAGACACTGTTCTCTGCTGTAAAATCACTTCCCGGTGGTTCGGAACCCACCTAAAACTGTAGGTCCAACTCATAAATCACCATCATCCAATTCATTACCCACGCACAGGTCTCAGACCTATGTGGGCTTCATCCTCAAAAAAAAAAAAAGAAGAGAGAGAAGAACAAGTAGAAAAAGTAAAAGAAGAAAGATATGTAAGAAGGTACGAGGTGGCAGAAGAATAGAGAAAGAAAAGAAGAAGAGGTAGTGGAAGCAGAATAATTAAAGGATGGAGACAAAGAAAGAGAGCGATTGTGTACACAAGAAGAACAGGAATATAGAGAAAAAATAATAATGATGGAGGGAAATAAATATGAAGAGGAAATGATAAAAAAGGAAAATTATTATTTGCTAGATTTTGTGGTTCTACCGAGTAACAGTTCAACACCAAGTAAAACTTTATCCTTCTAATTACAGCTTGTCATATTCAGAGAAAGAGAGATTATATTATATTTCTTTATTCATGTAACTTAAAAATTTGCATATTTATGGTTAAAAACAAAATTTTCAACATCACATACATATAATTATACCGTAGTGAACTCAGAAAATGCTATTTTCATAGTGCAAAGAATTATGTACAATGATCTCAATTGTATGATATTAACTACAGTAATGGTAAAAAGCTATGCAATTACATGAAACGGCGAATTTTGGACAAAGAATCGTCCATTCTTGACATTTAACCAGAGAGAGAGAGAGAGAGAGAGAGAGAAAGATTAGATTATATTTCTTTATTCATGTAAATTTATAAATTCTTGGATTTATTGTTCCATAACGATCTGCGTTGTTAATATTTACAACAAAAAGTTGTTAATATTTACAACAAGAAGTTAATTAACAAATTTTGCATACGAATGGTTGAACACAAAATTATCAACATTACATAGATAACTAAAGTGAACTTAGATAATACTATTTTTATAGTGCTAGAAATTATGAACAATGATCTCTTTTGTATGGTATTAATGATACTACGGTGATGACAATTACATGAAATGGCGAAGTTTGGACAAAGATTCGTCCATTCTTGACACTTCACTGCCTGAAAGAGTGAGGGATAGGGAGATATTAGATGAAACAGAAAAAAGGGACCGAGAAAGAATGTAATCAAATCATAGAGGAGTGTGTTCTAGTAACTAATACTAGTAACTAGTAACTAAGGTAATCAAATCATCTTGAGTGTGTTCTAGTAACTAAGACAGAAAAATAAAAAAATATGAATAGATTGTAATTATTGTTAGAAGACCACTGTGATATAAGTGAATGTGATATCAGAGCAAGTAGTAAAAATTAAAGACTGAATGAAGAACTAGATAGACAAATCTAGAACGAAAGAGAGAGAGATTAGATTAGATTAGATCACTTTATTCAGGATAAATTTACAAATTTTTCAAATGTGCGATTACATACAACTTAACATAACATAGAAAGTAGACCTGGTTAATACTATTTTCATTGTGTTCGAAATATGAATAGTGATCTTGAGGGTACAGCTAATGTAATGAGATGCATTTACATGAAAAGGCGAAGTTTGGTCAAAGATTCGTCCATTCCAGCACTTAATCTTGAGTGGGAGAGCTTAGATTAGATTATATTATTGACTTTATTTATGTAGATTACAAAATAAAACAGTCTTAGATTCTAGATTATGATAGTTGAAAATATATAAGTACTGTAATTATTGTTCTATGAATTATACAAATCTAAACCAAAGAATTATTCAACGATATGAATATAAGATGCAATTTGATAACGATAATATGATTGTGATGAATCTACATGAAACGGCGAAGTTTGAACATATAAATGTCCATTCTTGCAAGAGGATATTCAAGGATATCCTTCTCATCAACACTTGACGACCATAAAAAGAGAAAGAGATAGTAAAAGAGAGAGAATGTGTGAAAGAGTAAGGAAGAAAGAGAGAGAAAGAGAGTGACAGAGCTCGGTAGTACATAACACGGGGAATTAATTAAAAATTAAATGCAATATTGTAAACAGCCCCAACACTGGTTTCAACTTGATTAGTTCATTCCTTTTACTCGCATTATTTAAAATAATAATATATTCAAGAGAAATGATTTATTGTAGCGGAGAAGGAAATTAGTGGGAGTGAGAAAGAGAATATAAGGGAATTAGAGGGAGTGAGTGAGAGATAGTAGAAGAGAGTGAACATTTTAATTAATCGATAATTATAATGGATTCAAATCAGGCTTCACTCTTGATTTTAATGAGATTCCTACTTCTCCTCCACCTCAATCTTCTTTTCCATTTTCTTCTTCTTCTCTTTTTCTTCTTCTTCTTCTTTTTCTACTTCTCCTTATTATTCTTGTACTTAATGTACAACTTTCCAGGAGTTAATAATTATTATTCCCCTCTAAAACTTCCCCCACCATCAATTATTTGAAGCTACTTGTTTTTTCTCATCTTTATCGTAATAAAATTTTTCCTGGAGCCGCTTTCGTGTTTCGGAGGACACGTTAACCGTGACTGTCGGTTTCAGATCTCTAAAACCAGTCGTTGAATCACTTTTCAGAGACCTTATTTGTGTGCAACCTGATAACTAGTATTTCTTGAAATTAAAAATGAAATAAAAAATTCTTTATTAGGCGGAGTAAAGACTATAAATCCTTTTTTACCACTGAAGTACTTTACAAGTACTTTATAATTCGAAAAGCTATTTTACTCTCAAACTACATCACATTTTTCAAGTAAACATCTAAATTAAAATTTATATTTTGAAAAGAATCAGGAATTACACTTCAAAGTGAAATTTCTAGTCAACCTTGGTCATAACCTAAAATTTGGATTTTAGCTCTCACTGTACGAATAAATGATATTATGCGTAGGCTCTGTCTGTCCGTACGCATAAAACTTCAGAGCAAAAACTGCAGGGGGTACAGGTACGAAATTTTCAGAAGGTAGTAGGCACCTCATAAGAAGAAAAAATAAATTAAAAGTAAGTTCGTCGGTCACTTCTTACCTGAGGGGTCACCCTTTTCACCCTATATTAGAGTTATAATGACGTTCGTGAAGTTGTTTTAATCCCATGGCATAAGTGTTGCTATGAAAATATAAAATAAACAGTCAAGTGCTTGGGTTGGGTTGGGGAAAAGTGGTATTTTGAGAATTAAATGATTGGGCATGGTTTTAAATTTATTACTGATGGAAAGAGTCGATGAAAAAGTTTTGTTTGGTATGATATTTGTCAGGAAAGTATTTATGGAAGAGTTGTTGGAGCGTTTGTAAAGTTGTCTGAAACCTATAGCATGTGTTGCTATGGGAATGTAGAATAA
The DNA here is from genome assembly GCA_948455865.1 of Conomelus anceps. Classification (NCBI taxonomy): domain Eukaryota; kingdom Metazoa; phylum Arthropoda; class Insecta; order Hemiptera; family Delphacidae; genus Conomelus; species Conomelus anceps. Next base: position 7,423,968 of record OX418222.1, read on the forward strand.
ACAGTCAGCTAGGCTACTAGTTTTGGTGAAAATTGTGAGATTGTGTTATTGAGAAGGAGCTCTCACTGTACGGGTTTTATATATATATAAAAAAATTTGCGTTCTTCTTTTTACCCCTCGTTATATATTGCAATAAGATCAAGACAGTGAGAGCGTCCCCTTTGAATTTACCGTAAGGTAGATTCATTCCTAATTTTTTTTTAATTGAAAATTTGTAATGAAAGCATGTTGTATCTTCACTTGATTGTGTTTAGGTAGCAAATGAAGGAATGAAAGAATACATCTAATTTATATAATATATTTCAAGTTCAACTTAACTCAGAATTTGAAGTTTTTTGTTGGCTCTGTTGACTACATTGTAATCTATATGTTATAACCATACACATACTTCTTTTTCTTCTCCTTCACATTCTTCTTCTTCTCCTCTTCTTCTTAGACATAACGTGTTCAGGTTAGCATCACCATTATCGTAAACCTTTATTATTTAGTATAGAGTGGATGATAGAAACAGAAAAATTAGTGCAGGATGTAAAAGGGTGTAAAATAGAGTTGAGAATAAACCCCCAAAAAAATGACGAAGTTAGGAAACGTTTGAAGAGGAATGAATCGACTGGTTGATCTAAACGGTCAGGGTGATTTTTACTTGATAGTCTTATTTTTTATCCTTTTTCTTCTGCTTCTTCTTCTTTTTTTTCCATATTATCATGTTTCATTTCCTTCCCTTTATTATTATTCTTCTTCACCACCTCCTTTTCTTTTACTCAATATCATTTCCTTCCTTTCCTTCCTCGCCATTTCCTTCTTCTTCTCCTTTTCTTTTTGTCTCCTCTTCCTTATCCTCCTTCTTCTCTTCCTACTTCTCCTCCTCTTTCTACTTCTCCTTCTCCTCCTCCTTCTTCTCCTCCTCGTCCTTCTCCTCCTCCTCCTCCTTCTTCCCCTTCTCCTTCTTCTCTTTCCTCTTCTCCTTCTCTCCTCTTTCTCCTTCTCCTCCTCCTCCTCGTCCTTCTCCTCCTCCTCCTTCTTCCCATTCACCTTCTTCTCTTTCTTCTTCTCCTCTTCTTTTCCTCAGATAAATCAATGGAGAATGCAAAATAGGATACTGAATGAAACCCAGTGAGAAATGACGAAGTTAGAAAACGGATGAAGAGGAAAGCTTGACTGGCTGTTCTAACAGAGCGGGACTTTTTTTCAAAAACATTCCCCCCTACCCTTCCCACCTCATCCTGAAATCGTTCAGTGGGGTCTCCCGTTTGTGGGAAGGGGTTACGGGATGGATCTACATTTTTTATGACTATTATTCCCGAAAGGAATTAAAAATAAAAATGACGTCGACTGGACATGGATAAAGGGGGTGGGAGACATCCCGGGTTCGTTAAGGGAGGTTCATATGTGAAGAGGGGGGCTACTGCTTTGTTCGAGCGACGGGGGGATGAAAAAAAAACTAAAAAAAGGGTGAATTTCGATGGACGGGTGGGACAGGTGACTCAAAGTTGGTCGTATTTTTTCTGAGTCCCTTTTTTATCCCCCCTTGCCGTTTTGTGATTTTTTAAAACCGACCAACAACCCCCCCCCCTGCCTTGTATCGTCGCCGATCACAATATACCCCCCATGATTGGAAGAAGGGAGATTCAGGTTGACAAGGGATTTGCGAATGATTTAGAGCAGGTTGGGAAAGAGAGATGAAGAGTAAATTAGCGGGAAAGAGAGAGAGTGTGTGTGTGTGTGTGTGTGTGTGTGAGTGAGTAAGAGAGGGCATGAGTGGGAGAGAAACAAAATAGAGAAAAGTGGGCATAGTAAATTGGAGAGGAGAGAGAAGAGTAAATGGTGGAGATAGGGAGAGAGACAGAGTGAGTGAGAGAGAGAGAGAAGATTAAACTAAAAGAAGACAGAGAGGAGAAAATAGATTTCATGTCTATTTACAATAGTTGAAAATTGAGAATATTATTCAATTTATTGTTAGGTGTTTCATTTCAAGTGAAATAAGTAAAGTTTAGCTTTGAAGTAGAATATTAGAAAGAAATTAATATGGTTTTCCTACAACTGTTTGGTTGGTAAAGGTTGGCAGGGGATTTGCGAATTATATGGAGGAGGTTGTAGAAAAGATATAGAGTGAATTGAAGGAAAAGAGAAGAGTAAATTAAGGGCAGATTAGATTAGATTAAATTTCTTTCTTCATGTAAATTTACAAATTTCGCATATGAATAGTGAAAAACAAAATTATCAACATCACATAGATATATACGATATTAGATGATGCAATTTTTATAGTGCAAGAAATGATGTACAATGATCTCCCATTTGTATGATATTAATGATATTAACTATGGTAATGGCAATCTAAGTGATGCAATTACATGTAATGGCGAAGTTTGGACAAAGATTCGTCCATTCTCGACACTTAACCTGAGAGATTCAGATTCAGATTCAGATGACTTTATTTGTGTAAATTTACAATTTATATGAATGATAAAAGTATTATTAATATTAGCAACTCTCAGATCCCCTAGTTGAAGTGAAGTACAGTTGTTCTTGAAAAGTAAACATAATGGTTGAATAGTTTTAGTAGACAGGAATAATCAACCAGTATATATTTTAAGGTATAATACAGCAGAAATTATGGATGCGATTGTTTGAAAAATAAAAAACATAATAAAAATAGAGCTTGGATCTGAGAGATGAATTACACAAAGAGGCGACGTCTTGGACATTGAGGCCATTCTTACACTTAACCTTTAACCTCAACATATCATACTAGTTTACATAGATGTGGATGAAAGTGTCTAATACGGGTTATCTAAGTAAGATCAATCAATTAAAATGAGATAAATTAAAATTTTAAAATTTTGCATGTATACATCAAAACAAAAAATAAAAGCATCTTAAAAATAATTTGTGCATTCAAAAACGAAGTACCTATTTTAAAATGAATAGATAAAAATTTAGAAAATAGATAATAACCTAACCTAACTTGAAGGATTATAGTATCATTGATCATGCAGTTGCCTCAAGGCCGGACAGACGCTGCCATTTTCTCCTATAGATGTCTCCTCAGAGACAGGGAGAAGCCCTGAGAGATTCAGATTCAGATTCAGATGACTTTATTTGTGTAAATTTACAATGTATATGAATGATAAAAGTATTATTAATATTAGCAAATCTCAGATCCCCTAGTTGAAGTCAAGTACAGTTGTTTTTAAAAAGTAAACATAATGGTTGAATAGTTTTAGTAGAAAAGATTATAAATACAACAACTATATTAACTATTGAAAGGTAAAGTACAGCAGAAATTATGGATGCGATTGTTTAAAAAATAAAAAACATAACAAAAATAGAGCCTGGATCTGAGAGATGAATTACACAAAGAGGCGAAGTCTTGGCCATTGAGGCCATTCTTACACTTAACCTTTTACCTCATCATGTCCTGCTAGTTTACATTGATGTGTATGATTTATATTCTAATATGGGTTATCTAAATGCGATAAATCAATTCAAATGAGATAAATTAAAATTAAAATAAAAGAGAGAGAGAGAGTGTGAGAGTGCGAGAGTGAAAGAGATCTTCATAAGCATAATTATCTAATGCATTGAATGTTTATTTATAACGTATTTCTGTACTTTATGTATTAAAATTTATTGTCTCTTGTTTCAGGTTAGTCAAGAAGAGTATTTACCATCTCCCAACCCACGTGCAAGGCAAAAAACTGTAAACGTAAGGCAGAAAACTAAAAATTTTTAAATATTTTATAAATATATGTAATATTCTATAGTTTCTCTGTAACATTTATTTTTAATGACAGGCGATTATTCTGCAATTAATTCATCAGCAGCTAGCCTCAAACAGGGTATAAATTGAACCATGATTCTAGTCTCGTACAGGGCATCTGTTTACTGCACACTCAGATGCAAGAACCCAGTAAGTTTCTTCACAATTTACAGCTAGAGAATGCAAATGCTAAAAAGGTTTCTAGATATTTCTAAACAAGTGAATTGATAGTTACCTGCAATCGTTCGCCACATTTGTTTCTGTAACAAAGCTCTCCCAGAACTGAGTATGTCCATATAATTTTCTTCTCTCTTTTCATTGGTGGGATAAAATCCAGCAGAATAAACTCTAGGTCTTAGAGAATTTGGTTTAGAGATACAAAATGTTTAGTGATGAATATTGATGAAAATATCCGCAATCTTTTACCATATAGCGGGAAGTGATAGCCGTGAGCCGTAGGAGGTATCTGTTCAATCAGATAGAGATAAGCTGCGTTCTCCTAGGCACTCTTCGTAAGGGTGACCGATTAGATTGGCCAGCAAAAAAGACATATTCTCTGCTGTATAATTACTTCCCGGTGGTTCGGAACCCACCTAAAACTGTAGGTCCAGCTCATCAATCACCATCATCCAACTCATTACCCACGCACAGGTCTCAGATCTATGTGGGCTTCACCTTCCAAAAAATTCATATTCATTTGTTTCTGTAAAAAATCGCTCCCAGAACTGAGTACCGTATGATCACATTATTTTCTCTGTTGAAAGGTTAGAGATTTTTTATTGCTGATGATGCTCACATGAGTCCGAGACTTGTGTGTGGGTAATGAGGTGAATGGAACACATAGATGCCAGCTGGAGGAGAAGGATTCGAACCCATGACCGCCGAAACGACAGCAAGCTGAAGTTGCGACGGCTCAACTCAGATGAAAATGAAAATGAAGAAAAATTATCTGCGCTAAGCGGCCCGATAAAAAATATTTAGTAATTGAAAAAAATCACAAGAAGTTTTCACTTTGTCAAAAATTCGTTTCGAAAACACTAATAGTTTGATTGAAATAAAAAATATGTCACTATACTCCCCAAGGTGTCTACCAGTTGAAAAAAATGATTTAACATTTAAAATAACTGATAGGTGAGATCAATTGCCTTCATAAACCGAAAAACTCTAACTTCCAGCCCCCATATTACACTAAATTGATGGAGAAAGTCATTTGTCTTGGTAATAGTTATAGTTTTGATACCTTAATAGCATCCTAGTAACTTTGAAAAAGTTATAGATTACTTTAGTAACTTTACCTAGTAACCTAACCTAGTAACCTAGTAACTTTACCTAGTAGATTACCTAGTAACTTTGAAAAATATTATGAGCAAAACCCCTGCAGACAAACTTATGAAGTTCAGATATCTAAGTCGATGACGTCATCTTCCTTTTCAAATTCATTCTAATTCCCTCTTCCATTCTCTCTTTTTCTCTTTCCTTCTCTTTCTTCCTCTTCCATTACTCCGTCCCAGACACACACACACACTCGCACACAAACTCAAAGCACAAAATATTATAAAAAAGACCGAAGAGATCATTTATATGCTATCTACTACACACAAAGTCACACACAGCAAGACACACACACAGAAGGGAGGGAGATTGAATAACTCTGAACCATCGAGAAGTGGGTGGAGGGGGGGTTTGGTCATATAGGATACGAGAAACAGAAGGAAAGGGGGTAGGGGAGGGGGAGAAAGGGGTTAGAATGTTCTGGATTTCGAGAAAAAAAAACACGCAGAAAAAAGCAGCAGAAATTTAGAAAAGTACGCATGACAGAAATATCGGCAACAACCAATTATTATTGACTGGTGGTAGAGGTGGGATTTTTTTATTTTTTCCGTTCTCGCTGTTTTGTTTTTTTTTCTCTCTTTCTCTCGGCTTGTGCGATCTGAATTCTTGTGGCAGGCTTTATTCCCCTCCTCCCCCCCCCCAGCCATCTCCTATTCCACTTCTTTTATCCACTGTTTTACTTCACCCCCCTTCTTTTCCGCCCTCTTAATTCAGCAAACCTCCCTTTTGCACTCGCACACACACACACACACACACAGACATCTCATCGCACAAAACTCAAAACATGGCTACCCTGCAAACCACCTCCCCCCCTTCTCCTCCTCTTCCTAAACACAGTGACCAATAAATAATCGCACCCATATCTGCATATACTCACTAGCTACCCCCCCCCCCCAACACCACTCCTCCTACCAATCACATGTGGCAGAAAAACTTGGCCGGGACAGACAAAAAAAAAACGAAATAAAAATTCGAGTACCACCCTTTTTTTCTCCTCTCCACTATCCCTTTATCTCTTTGCTTCCATTTCGTCTATATCTAAACACAATTTCTCTTACTCATTCACCGTCTCTCTCTCTCTCAGTCTCTCTCTTTCTGTATCCGATCAAAGCCAGTCAGTGTTCCAGCGGTTCTCTCTTGATTCGTGAAAATTATTTTACCTCCCCGCTTCACCTCCTCCTCCTCATCCCCCACCACTTTGCCTCCTTCCACTCTCATCAGGCACTTCTCGTATTACTTGTTGATGTGTTTCACATTGAATTGGCAGTATAGATTGGTATATCATTTTAGGTATATAATGTTGGGACTGAAATAAATACCGTACTGTATATCATTAAGAAAGGTAAAATAGAATACTAACTTGTGACTTGAGTTGACGCAAAAATTGAAAATTTGATCTGTATATCATCATTTCAGGTATAAAATATTAGGACTGAAATACAGTACATCATTAAGGAAGAAAAAGAAAAAAAGTGACTTAAGGTTATGCAAAAAATGGAAATTTGATCAGCAGTGCGTCTGGATATGTAACTATTTATTTATCTTGCGACTAGATAAGGATCTATTCATTTATTTATCAACTATGTAGATCATCACATTGCAGTAGAATGAGTTATTTAGTCTAAAAATATCGAGCCAAAAATTAAAAACGTTCACAATTATTCCGCACAACACCATATGGAAGAGGTTCAGATATGACGAGTTTTACAGTAAAACAAACAAAATTTTGATATTAATTATTCGATTAAGACATGAAGAAGAAGCTAATCAAGAGGAATAAGAACAGATTTATCCCAAAACATTCTTTTCAACCGGAATAAATTATTGTTGTAGTCAATTCCTATCACACAAGAAAAGGATGTGTGGGCTTTATAAACAGCATAGACAATATTGTCCCTCAAAATTCGGTGCTGTTTGTGGTAGGGGTGTTACACTTTCATAGTTTTCTGCTTATGTCTTAAAAACTGTGCATTTCAAAAGAACTTTTGAGCTAACTTCTTTTCAACAAAATCCACATTCCGAGCAAAAGTGCACACAGTTCCTGTGTGATGTTACAAGGTCTCCAAAATAAATAATTGTCTAAAGCTTTTCAGTTTCTTCCATACTTTTCCTTCAAGCTTGTTTACTTATCAGGTTCACTGTCTGGGAAAAATGTGGAACGTCAAATCCCCTTCAAGAATATATTATAAGAATAACAAAAACAGTATATCATGATTAGATTCAAAAGTTATAGAACTTTTAAGATTTATGGTTTCACTAGATCCTGGGGATCCTGGAACTATTGTAAGAGATTCACACTATTAGAGTGGTACTATCTCAGACTCAAGCCATTAACCTCTACCTCAAACTATTTAGACTTGTTAAGTGTCATGAATGGATGAATTTTTGTCCAAACTTCGCCATTTCATGTAATTGCATCGCTTAGTTTGTCATTACTGTAGTTAATACCATTAATATCATAAAATTGAGATCATTGTACATAATTATTTGCACTATGAAAATAGCATTTTCCAAGTTCTCTACTGTATATATCTATGTGATGTTGATAATTTTATTTTTAACCATTCATATGCAAATTTGTAAGTTTAAACAAATAAAAAAATATAATAAAAAATAACATATTGTACAAACTATACTCAGACAGCAATCCATTCTCCATTTTTAGACTCATAATTTGGTCTAATCAGAAGCAAGATGTCAAATGGCCACACTGTCTATAATAATGAAGTTGCTGGACCTCAAACTATCTGTTATATGTATATTTTTAACCTCCAACAAGTAGGAGGTTCTCAATTTGACCTGTTTTTTTTTCTGAATGAAATCAAAAATAATATCTTGAACAAACTAAACTCTGACTACAACCCATCCTAAAGTTTTGGACACATGATTTGATCCTCTATTCTCTCTTGTTATGATTGGAAGTGTCTCAAAAATTAGAAGCAAAAGGTATCCATTGTTCAACCCCTTCATCCCTAACAAGACTCAGCACCCAAACTTTTCAGTGTACCTCAAACTATCTGTTAGGTGTATTTTTCTGAATAAAATTGAATCAAAAATAACATATTTTACAAACTAAACTCAGGCAGTAGCCCATCCTCCAATTTCGGACACATGATTTGGTCCTCTGGTCTCTCTTGTCATCAGAAGGGTTTTGAAAATTAGAAGCTAGGGCTGGCGTTCTACCCCTTCACCCCTAACAAAACTCAGCACACCCAAACTGAGACCCAAACTTCTCAGTGTGCACGTCAAAATCTCCCCCTGCTGGACAGACAGAGCAAGACAGATGGGGTGATGAATTTGAGTGCAAAAGAGAGAGACAGAGTTAAGGAGTAGAACTAGGGAGGGGATAGAGAGACTCAGCTCATTTGAATTGCTAATTACAGTGAAAACCTCCATGCAATTATTGGATTAATGTAAATGACGCAGTCAGTCCTCCTCATAGGTAGGGGAGACTGGGCCACACTGAGGAAAGGGGTAGTTGCTGCTTTACGAAAAGGAGGAGAGAGGCTCCGATGGGTAGTCAGAGAGTGAGCCACCTTCCTCTGCGCCCCACGTTGGATCGCCAATTCAGCTCGCACACACACATACACACACACAGACTCTGCTTTACTCCTCTGAAATGAAATGAGCGGGCGCTGAATTATACTACATCGAGCATCATCATCATCATCATTCGAGGGGGGCGGTTGATCCAAGGCGTAAAACGACAAGGGGGAGGGGGGAATGGTGGCCGAAGGTTCAGAGAGAGGGTGGGTGGGAGGTAGGCAGACGAGCGCACAGCAAGAGATATAATTAAAATCCGTTGATTAATATGTAAATTTAATAAGATTACAGCCGCCCGTGTTCATGTATATATAGTGAGTAAGTTTGGGGTGGGGGTGAGTTGATTTGGGAGAGGAGGGTGGAACCTACTTACTATACCCTTTACCACTAGATGTGACTGAAGGGATGGGGGGATATATTCTCTGGAATCGAAATCGGGTCCAGAAATGTTCTGGAGTGAGAATTGGGTTGGTTCTGTCCGGTTGAGTTTTAGTTGTTGTCAACTGGATTAAAGTAGAAAGAGGTTTCATACATGCTCAATAATATTGAGCAATATTGAAGGATGATGTAAGAATGCTCAATATTATTTGACAATATTTAAGGCTGTGTTCTGTATGCAAACGTTATTTTATCTTTAAATTTCATGTTTATAATAAACTTGATGATGTTTTCCATGATGAAATACTTGAAAAACAATCTATTATCAAAACTGACACTGAATTTTAATTGAATATATTATTTTCACTCACTTTTACTGGAGATACTGGAGGAATGCATTTCACTTCTGAAAAGAAGGCTGACGAAGTTTCTTTTCAGAAGTGAAATGCATTCCTCCAGTATCTCCAGTAAAAGTGAGTGAAAATCATATATTTAATTGAAATACAGTGTCTATTTTGATATTAGATTATAATAAACCTTCAAACGAAATCTTTATAATAAACATTTCATCTTTTTATTGAATCAACAATGTTTGTAGATACTCGATACTACACACAAATATTGAAGGCAGTCTTTGGCATCCAATCATTACTTTATCTTGAGGTTTCAATCCGTTTATTGTCGTTAGTTATCATTACTAATCATTTACTTATCTTTAGGTCACTTTCAGGTTGAAACAGGTTGTCCTTAATATATTATTCTTATCATTACTTTATCTTGAGGTCTCATTGAGGTTGTATCAGGTTGTCATTAACTTGTCATTACTTCACCTTAAGGTCTCATACAGGTTGTACAGGCTGAATGAGGCTGTCATTACTTTATCATTACTAATCATTACTTCACATCAAGGTCTCATACAAGTTGTTCACGACTGTATAAATAAAAAGAATCCTATTTAAATCCTAATTTCATACTTTAAAGAAGATAGAAGGAATTAAAAAATTGAAGATTTCTGACTTTATTTTTGTTCACATCTACTTGAATAAGAAGGAGGTAAGAGAAGAAAAGGATGGAGAGAAGAAGATAAGGATGGAAAGAGGAAGAAAAAGGCGAAAGGGTGAAATAGGAGGGTACGGACGAAAAGGTAAATAAATGCGATTTGGAGAACTCAAAAAATAAAAGTAGTGGGGGAAAAAGGAGGAGAAGAAGAAGAAAAAGAACAACAACATTAACAACAACAACAAGACAGGCCGAGAAGAGTCTGTGTAAGAAGATGTGTGGGGAGCAGATGACGTAGAAGGGAGACGAAGAGTCGTACTAAGGACAGCAGAAAATGAAGGAAAAGAAGAAAAGAAAGAAGAGCAACCGTGAAAAAGAGCACAAACAGAAGAATAAGGGAATGGAAAATGAGAAGAATGAAGTTTAAAAGTAGAAGAAGACGAAGAGAAACAGAAGAGCACAAACAGAAGAATAAGGGAATGGAAAATGAGAAGAATGAAGTTTAAAAGTAGAAGAAGACGAAGAGAAACAGAATAGCAAATGAAGAAGGCAAGAAGCGTGCAAAAAAATGTTTAAAAAAAGAGCTAATTGAGCAGAATAAAGAAAAGGGGAAAGTGAGAAGGATGAGTTATAAAAGTAGATAAAGAGAAAGAGAAGAGCGGAAGAAGAAAGAGAAGAAAGGAAAGGGAGGAAAAGAAAGGAAGGGGCGGAAAAAAAAGGAGAAGAAAATGGAAACTAAACTTGGATTGATTTCTATATTTCTAAATTATAAAAATTCATCTACCTTATTTGCATTAATTGGACTGTTCTAGTGCTACGTTTTTCAACTTCTAAATTGACATTTTTGTTTTAAAAAGAATCAATAGCTGTACTTCAAAGTGAAAGTTTTAGTATAACTTGGAAATAATCTAAATTTTGGATTTTTAATTTAAAAATTTATAAAGAATGCAGTAGTAGGCTAAGCCTGCTGTATTTTTACTTGATTGTGTTTTGTGTAATGAATGAAGAAGACTGTGGAAAAAATAAATATTGGGAAAAAGAGAAGATAATCGTGAAGAAAGAGAGAGAAAGTGAGAAAACCTAAAACAGGAAGAGAAAGACCACACCAAGAAATCAGGGAAAGGTGAAGGAGGAGGTGAGAAGGAATAGGAGGATGGAGAGAAGTAGTGGGAGGAGGAGGAAAGGATGAAGAAGTAGAAAAGGAAAAATACAGAACAAAGAAAGAGGAGAAGTAAAAGAAGATGTTTGAGAAGGAGAAAGAAAATTGAAAGGAGAAGAGAGTTGTGATAGCACTGATAGGAGCAGAAAACAAAAGAGAAGAAGAGAAGAAAGAAGAAGATAATCAGTGAAAAAGAGCTCTTAGAGCAGAATAAAGAAAAGACAAAATGAGAAGGGTGAGGTATGAATTAAGAAGAATAGAAAGAGAAGTGTGAAAAAAAGAAGAAGGAAAAAGAGGGCGAAAAAAGAAGAGAAGAGCTCTTAAAGAAAAGTAAAGAAAAGGGAAAATGAGAAGGTTGAGATACAAAAGAAGAACAAAAAAAGGAAGGGAAGAGCAAAAGAAATGGGGAGCGAAGGAAGAAGGAAAGAAGAGTGAGAAAAAATAAACATCAGGATAGAGAGGAGAAAAAGAAGATATTGTCTGGCAATTAATCAAGAAAACAGAGAATAAAAATGAAAAATCATAAAACAAGAAGTGAAAGACCAGGCTGAAAAAAGTGTTCACTTGTGGTATTTGATTTGCAAACAGTAAACAATCAGATTGTGTTTGAGTATTCAGTTGGAATTCCATTCTGGCGGTTTTAGATTGGCAAAGATCAACCAAAAATTCTATCATCCAATCACAATCGCTCGATTGTGTGGAAAATTTATCCGGGAAAACTGATGGAAAACACATGGCATGAATTTTCCATCGAGTTTGAACGTGTGGTAGAAAAGCAGGCGAGGCTCTGATTTGAGTTCTCCGAGCATTGACCAATTGTGTGAAGGAATTCAAAAGTTGCTCTTATTTATTTATTTGTAGTGTAGACAGGATAACAATGGAGTGAAGATGCAAGAGTCTCAAAAGTCCATAACTGCCCTCTTCACAAGTTTTGACTATGCTGCATTGTCCAAAACATAATTCACACCAAAATCTTATCTCCACTAACAAAACTTTAGGCTACTCCAAAAAAATAAAATGGTATTTCCCTTAAAAGCAATTGATGTGAAAGTTTAATCCAAAACGGAACACTAAAAAAGTTTAAAAGAGTTTATAGTATTAATTTTTGAT